>PITA01019780.1:0-36604 GCA_004023965.1 Spilogale gracilis
CTCCGTCCTCACCTGCAAGTCCCCTGGGGCCCACTCTCGGGACCTCCACCTCTCCCCCAGTGCTCCTCTGCACCTGTGAGGGCCCCTCCCAGCCTCCCTGTACCACCTTCTCCAGGGAAGGCTGCGCATTCTCCCACATTTGGGGAACCTCAAGGAGACCAGTGGTCTTAGCTCTCCTGGTGCTTTGCTTGTCCCCTCCTTGCAAAAAAACATCCGCTGATTCTCATGCCTCTTCTCCCCTCTGCTTTTCCTCATCGATGCCCCTATCAAATTCTGGGTCTCCCATAACCATTTTTGAGGAATTGGCTCACAGTGTCCCCAACCGCTTCAGTGCTTCCAACTATCTCAGAGAACATGAAAATTTAGCTGATGAACCTCTTAAAATTCCCTGGCTTCTTCCAATGCAATGACCTTTATCTATTTTTCTACTCAGCCACACACAGCAATTAAGTGGTCCAAAGCACAGAGACTGGAAAAGAAAGTAAGGATAGGCCAATAGGAAGCAGAGGAAGCAAAAACAAAATAGTGGAGGAGCCAGGATTTTCTCTAGAAATGGCTGGGCAGCTCAGAACTCCCTTTTGAGGGTGGGTTTGATATGCTTTATATGGGTGGTTTCACTTGGTTTAAAAATGTACTGCACTGGTCAGAAATGAGAGCATTGTGGTTAATAAAACATGTTTGTATAAAGAAAATGAGGGGCACCTGCGTAGCTGAGTTGTTGCCTTCAGCTCATTCGTGATGCCGGAGTCCCAGGATGGAGTCCCACATCGGGCTTTCTGCTGCTTCTCCCTCTCTCACTCCCCCTGCTCATGTTCCCTCTCTAGTTGTGTTTCTGTCAAATAAATAAATAAAATATTTTTAAAAAATGAATCATGGGCACCTGGGTGGCTCAGTGGGTTAAAGCCTCTGCCTTGGGCTCAGGTCATGATCTCAGGGTCCTGGGATCAAGGCCTGTGTTGGGCTCTCTGCTCGGCAGGGAGCCTGCTTCCTCCTCTCTCTCTGCCTGCCTCTCTGCCTACTTGTGATCTCTCTCTCTGTCAAATAAATAAATACATACATCTTTAAAAAAATGAATCAATGCATACATTATTAAACACACAAAGATGTATAAATTATATTGAAGCATCAATGGATACCATTTAACCCTTATTTGCTGAACAATAACACCGCTCACATTTACAGAGTCCTTTTACAGATTTTATTTCATGTGATCTGAAAATGGTCCTGCCCTGGCTTCCCCATAGGATCCTGCAGTGACTTGGGCTCATTGCTTATGACTCCAGATATGAGTGCATTGTGTCAACCGAGGCTGGCTTGACCAAAACATAACGCAGTTCTAAATATGAATTAGGGGCGCCTGGGTGGCTCAGTTGGTTAAGCAACTGCCTTTGGCTCAGGTCATGATCCCGGAGTCCCGGGATCGAGTCCCACATCGGGCTCCCTGCTCAGCGGGAGGCCTGCTTTTCCCTCTCTCACTCCCCCTGCTTGTGTTCCCTCTCTGACTATGTTTCTCTCTGTCAAATAAATAAAATCTTAAAAATAAATAAATAAATAAATAAATAAATAAATAAAAATGAATGAACTTCTGCCAACAACAAAAGTGACTCCCATAAATGTTGGGGGAATAAATTTGTAGAAGAATAGAATTGGTATGAACATTTCTATAAAGTTTAAAACATGTGAAGTTGATGGGACACATGGGGGGCTCAGTGGGTTAAGCAGCTCCCTTTGGCTCAGGTCATGATCCCAGGGTCCTGGGATAGAGTCCCACATGGGCTCCTCACTCAGCAGGGAGCCTGCTTCTCCCTCTCCCTCTATCTGCCACTCCCCCTGCTTCGGCATGCACTCTCTCTATGACAAATGAATAAATAAAATCATCAAAAAAAAAACTTCTTTAAAAAATTTTAAAAAATAAAACACATGAAGTTGAATAATGTATTGTCTAGGGATACCTACACAGGTGCTGTGGTAGATTGTACTTCCCAGACACAGCTGCAACAAGGTCTCTGGTTCCATCTGCTCTTCCAAAACCTGCCACTCCTCCCGAAGGAGGCGGAGTCAGTGTTCCCTCCTCTGGAACTCAGGTGAGTTTGTGACTACTTTAACTGATAGAGTTACTCTGTAAATTCTGAGGCTAGGCCACAGAAGGCGATACAGCTTCCTCCTGGTTTTGTCTCCCCCGATGCTCACCCTTGGAGCTCAGCCACCATGTTGCAAAGAAGCCTGGGCCACATGGAAAGGGCCACGTGGAGAGAAGCAAGACCCCAGGCCTCAGCCCCGCTCCAGGAGACAGCCAGTGAGTCACTTTGGAAGTAAATCCAAGAGCCCTCAGTAGGGCAGCTCCAGCTGATGCTGTGTGAAGCAGAGAGGAGTTTTCCCTATAGTGTCCTGCCCTAATTACAGATTTGTGGGGGAAAAAAAAGACTGTTCCTGTTTTATGCCACTAAGCTTTGGGGTGAGCAGCAGCAGGTGTCTGGAATAGATGGTAAAAACCCTAATGAACAACAAGAATGACAACATCAAGCTTAGGACCACAGTTACTAATGGGAGAGGATGGGTAATGTGATCAAGCAGGGGCATGCCACGGAACATTCTAGCCTGGAGGCTGAGCCTTCCCTCACAGATGAGTGAGACCACAGACCCTTCCTATTCCTAAGCACTTGCTGTGTGGATGGTGAGCAGTTCTGCGTAGCACGAAAGAACTGAAGAAGCCCCAAGGGGAAGAAAGTGTCTCGATTCCAGAGAGTGGACACAGCCGGGCCCTCCTGCCTGCTGCCCTCTCCGTGCAGGTCCAACGCGTCCTGAGGGGCTATACAGAGCCTGCCGGGTGAAGGACTCCTCAGGCAATGCTCTTCTGCTTCTTTAATCAACACTTAGAGTTATCTGTTGACATTTTGGAAACAAAACCAAGAACCCTTGAAAGGACAAAGTGAACACTGTGCCTCTGAGCCATTAGGAATATTCAGAACTGGTCCTGAACAGTGGTGTGAACACTGGACACTTATCTTCCAGAGAGAAGGCCGTTGTGCAGACTTGGCTCTCGGCATGATCGTGGTGCAGGAAAGCCGGCCATGACGCCCCCCGTCCCAGCCTCCCCTGCTCCTACTGAGCGCTCCATGTGTGGATCCAGGGCTTGTCAGGCAGTGACGAGGCCAGACACGAGCGCTCAGGAGGAAGTCGGCTCCAGTGATGGAGGGGATTCCCGGAAGGACCAGTCTGGGCTGGGCCTGGGGGGCGGGGCTAGAACTCAGCAGCAGGACCATTGGGGAAACTGGGGCATATCATTCACTCCTGTTCTTCAAATGAGCAGAGAGCTGAGGCTGGCCTTCAAACAGGCAACAGTGACCTCTTGATCTCCATCAAAGAGAGAGCAGATTTTAAAAGAAAGAAAGCCCAAAAGGTAGTTTTCTATAGAAAGTGCTTTGAAAATTTAAAAAAGAAAAAGATATCACTAGTATTTGTTATTTTTCTACGGTAGAATCTGGGGTTTTTTTAAAAGATTTTATTTATTTATTTTAGAGAGAAAGAGCACTGCAAAGGCATGGGGAGAGGCAGGGGAAGAGGGAGAGGGAGAATCTCTCAGGTAGATTTCAAGCTGAGCATGAGCTCGAAGAGCCCAGTTTAGGGCTCAATCCCGTGACCCTGAGATCATGACCTGAGCAGAAGTCAAGAGTTAGATGCTTGGGGCCCTTGGGTGGCTCAGTTGTTAAGCATTTGCCTTCTGCTCGGGTCATGATGCCAGCATCCTGGGATGGAGCTCCACATTAGGCTCTCTGCTCAGTGGAAAGCCCCTTTCTGTCTCCCACTCCCCCTGCTTGTGCTCTCTCTCTGTCAAATAAATAAATAAATCTTAAAAAAAAAAAAAGGAGTTAGATGCTTAACCACCCAGGCACACTTAGGGTCTTTTTTTTTTTTTTTAAGCAAAAGCCTCAAAGTCAAGTGAGACATAAAATGTAATGAGTGAAGGGTGATAGGGACTGGTGGGGACTGTGGCAAATCGACTGAGGACAAGTCTTTTACTGAGGCTGCCACCACTACTCCACTTCAGCCTCTTGCTAAGATGAGGAGAGCTTGCCCTAGATGTGGTCAATCTCCTGGTTGTGAAGAGAAGCCAGAAATTCAGACACTTACATAAAAATTCACAATTTCCAAATAATATGCTCACTAAACCAAACATGTATGAGCAGCCTTTGGATATGTGAAGAGGTATAAAACTATCTCGCAGGTCTGTGAAGAAGATGAAATGAGGTTGACTAGAACCAATGATAATTACTAAATATGCATCAGGAAAACCTATAACCAACAAAAATTGGTCAGAATCCGTTCATTATATTTTCGAAAAACAGTTGCAACTGTATCCGCCATCCCACACACTACATTATTCAGTCTTGACACTCCTTCAAGTGGTGGAGCTACTTTCCCTCTCCTGAATCTGAGGAGGACAGCACGACTTCCTGAAGTGATAGGATGGCAGGAGGGATACTAGGGGACTTCTGAAGCTAGGTCATAAAAATGCCATGGTTTCTGCCCTGCTCTCTGGAGATGCTTGCTCCGTCGCCCTGCCTCCATGCTAGGAGGGACCGCAAGCAGCCTGCGGAGGCCCATGTTGAAGGGAGCCAGAGCACCCAGCCCACATGTGCAACTGGGCTCCACGCCAACACCAGCTCCAACTCGCCAACAACGGGAGCAGGCCATCCTTGAAGTGGGTCCTCGACTCTAATGTCAGCAGCCCCAGCTGAAACCGCCTAGGACACAGACCCACCAACCCTGCTCAGACACGCCCAAATGGCAGATTCACAGCAAAATAAATACATGTAGTTGTTTTAAGTCATTAAGATTTGGGTGTTTTGTTTTTTTTTCTTCACATAGTGAGAGATAACTGGCTCAGGTTCAAAAAAGAAACTATTAGCCAGAGACACCCTAGAAGAGTACAGAAAGAGATCCAAGGTGCCAATTCGGGACCTCCTAAAGTACCAGAAGCCAAATTTTATAGGTCAAACAGAAAAGATGTTTTTCTTCCAGATTTCCAAGGCTGAGACAGAACCCAATGAGACAAGTAGTGGAGGGCAAGGACACTCTGAGCCCTGATTCTGCCCCACGGTCAGACTGAGGAAGGCATTGTAACCCTTCCATATCATAGTGTCAGTCCAAATCCTTTGCAAGTTTAAAGAGCATTTTTATTTATTTTATTTGTATATACATTCTCATACTACCCTCTATGTCCGACTTTCTTCAGGGGGGGCCTGGGAAGCTGTACTTTTCCAACCACCCTCCAGAGGATGATTTTATATCATCTTATATCCACCCATCTCCCATGTAATCCTCTCACACATTTTCTTGAGTTCTATTTCTTCACCCATCTCCCATGTAATCCTTTCAGACATTTTCTTGAGTTCTATTTCTTAGAAAAATGCTCACGGCATAACATTTAAGCAGCCTTGATCTTAATCTTGGGGCCATGAGTTCAAGCCCTACGTTGGGTGCCACACAGGGCACAGAGCCTAATTAAAAAACAAAATTCAAAATATGTTTGACAAAAATGCCACCACTACTACTAATAAGGTTAGATGGTGAAGTTGGAGAAATCTTCCAAGTATAGATTTTAAGATTTTAAAACAAATGCAAAATGTGGCAGAAAAGACAAAGGACAGAAAGGGGTGATCTAGAGGTTTGAGATCTAAGTAATAGGAATTCCACAAAGAGAAAAGAAAATAATAATAAATATAAAAATAGTAAATAATTTTCTAAAATGATGAAGGACATGCCTTTGGTTGCCCGGGCCCAGTGAATGCCCAGCACAAAGAAAATGGAAAACCATCGACCCATGGTCATAATCACCAGAAACTGTCAGAACACCAGGAATAAGGAGCAAATGCTAGAAGATTCCAGAGAGAAAAAAAATCAAGTCTACTCTGAGGGATTTGATGTCGAACTCAGAATTGTATACGTAGGCAATTCATAAAGCAAGGGAAAAGCTGAGTAAAGGCATTTGTGGTATGAAAGTATTCTAAATTTTACTTCGGGCAGAGTTTACCCCAGGGAGTTACCTAAGGACACACTCCAGCGAAAGGAGAAAGGAGATGAAGGAGGAGGTGGCTCTGAGGGTCCTGAGAAGAGTGACCCTATTCACTGAGAGCTGCGAAAGGGAAACCACCTACAGACCAAGAGAAACAAGAGGAGAAAGATTCACAATGACGGAGAGCTGCAGGGAGAGGGTTCCAGATTTGGTTTTTGTTTTGCCTTGTTTTTGGAGAGGAGGTAGAAAGGAGAGAAATTGAACCGTAGAAAAATCGTATGATTGAAAGCCAGGAAAACAGGATGAGGATCAGATGAAGAAAATTGGTGGAATGTAAAATAAATAAATAAATAAATTTGTTCCAGAAACATTCTTTTCTGAGGATGGGGCATTGGCCCCATCAAGCAACGCAAACCATTATTACTTTGATCTGCTGTGAACCGTATTTCCATAGCTGACGTGGAATAAGCATCATTTTCTGGTTTTCAATTCTTAGAATCCACCTTAGACAAGCATTATCAGCAATAGTAATTTCTGAATAAACTGTAAAAGCGTAGAAAAGTCTGACCAGCTGGCAGGTGGAAGGAAATGTAGGTAGGAGTGCCCTGTCCTTGCCTCACAAAGCAAAGAGTAAAGAGATACTATCTATAGTTGACTGGACAGGAAATGGTGGTTAATTGTTTTCTTTGAAATTGCAGGGACTGGGGAAGCTCTGGGAGTGGGGACCTCACTATATTTAGAAAAATGGGGGAAGGAGATAGGAGTGGGATGGCAGTAAGCTGATCCTCATCTACTGCAGCAGGAGGTCAATAGAAAGCACTGAGATCGCTAAATAATAAAGAGCATATTATTTAGAGACGTGGAGGTAACCCCCAAATGAATTCTAAACAGGAAGCGTGAGAATGTGTCCTGGGGAGCAGGACTATGTGGGGAGGGGTAGGACAGGTGACTCTCAGTTTTCACTCTAAGGTCTTTAGGATTGTTTGATCTTAAACCATTTGCATACACTCCTAACTAAAATCTTTAAAGAGGAATTTCTCAGATAAGCGGTTTATTTTTTATTTATTTTTTATTTATTTTTTTAAGATTTTATTTATTTGACAGAGAGAAACACAGCCAGAGAGGGAACACAAGCAGGGGGAGTGAGAGAGGGAGAAGCAGGCTTCCCGCCGAGCAGGGAGCCCGATGTGGGATTCGATTCCGGGTCTCTGGGATCATGACCTGAGCCGAAGACAGTCGCTTAACCAACTGAGCCACCCAGGTGCCCCAGGTAAGTGGTTTATAAGGCGGTGTGGAACATCACGGCGGCACGCAAAGTTAGAGAGATACAAGGCAGATTGGTGCTGAAGTCATCACTGGGTCTTTGAATAACAAATTGTTTTCTTTTCCTTAATTGTATTTATTTATCTATTTAGAGAGAGTGAGTACATGCAGACAAGGAGGCAAGGGGCAGAGGGAGAGGTTGAGAATCTCAAGCAGACTCCTTTCGGAGCTTGGAGCTGGATCCCAGGACCCTGCCGTCATGACCTGAGCCGAAAATAAGAGTGGGCTTCGTAACTGACTGAACCACCCAGGTGCCCCCATTTTTTTCTTTAAAACTTACACACAAATAAATCTTCTATAACAATTAGTCTTTTACTCCTATAATAAAAAAAATAACTTTTAAAAATAATCCCGTAAGTTTCTACTGGGGGCACAGGCAAACTATCTCCAGGGGCAGGGAGTAGGGTGTTGGGGGGGGTGTGGGGTGATACTCCTGGAGGTGATGCCAGATCTGAAGGGCCCCATCTCTCCCCAGTCCCCTTCCCGTCTCAGGTGCAGGCGACTGGCCCCGATCAGCCCCATCTGATGTCAGGGTCAGGAGCCCTAGGATTCTTGCATGGCTGCAAACGTATGTATACAAATCTCGCGCGCACTTGCAGCATCAGCCTTCTCCCCATCAGCGCCAGCAGCACTCCACCTTCCTCCACCGCTTCCAAGATTCGCCACAACCACCTGGGCTGAGCTCACTGGGCTCTCACCCATGTCTTGGGCCCAGAAAGGACTGGTCAGGGAGTTACTCAGCTCGGTCCAAATATGAAGGTCTCCAGTCTTCAAAACAAACTCATTTGTAGCTAATGAAGCAGGGTGGACGTTTTACTGTAACTTACTCCATATTGGGATAAAGATACAAGGCATGGAGCTGTACAGCAGAGCTGGAACTCACTCCCCTGCATCTTATACATCTGTCCATTTTCTAAACAAGAAATCAAGACCTCCCAGAGGCTTAGTCACTTGCTTTAAGGTCAAAACGTAGGTCCGATTCCCAATCTTTAGTCTATAGAAGAATTTCAAAAGGAAGATAAAATTAAGGGGTCTCAGGTTCTTTGGGCTACAGGTAACAGAATCTCCATTTTAAGCCAAAGGAAAAAAAAATTATCTGAAACATACTAGACTCCAAGGGCATGAAGAGCAGCTCAAGAAGGATCAGAGCAAGGTGGAGAACACCTGTGGGCAGCTTCTCCCCGTCTGCTATTCTCTCTCTGGCTGCGGGGCAAACATGGCTCCCAGGATCCACCCCTGGGTGGATACTCCTCAGATGGAAGGACTAATCATGCTGGATAGACACCAGGTCTGGGCCAGCATAAACCTGAGGTGGGAAAGGGGGATATTTGGAATATGTTTGTTGCAGGGCAGAGGTAAAGCACTGACAAGTGCCGAATGCTACTGGACTATGCATTCCGCTGGGGACATTATTAGTACAGGTACTGTCCTCATTTTAAAGGCAAGGAGGGGGGTACCTGGGTGGCTCAGTTGGTTAAGTGACTGCGTTTGGCTCAGGTCATGATCTCGGAGACCTGGGATCGAGCCTCACATCGGGTTCCCTGCTTGGCGGGAAGCCTGCTTCTCCCTCTCTCGCTCCCCCTGCTTGTGTTCCCTCTCTCGCTGTGTTTCTCTCTGTCAAATAAATAAATAAGATCTTAACAACAACAAAAAAAAAAGGCAAGGGAATGAATGAATGAATCAATCAATCAATGAATCAATGAATAATAAAGGCAAGGGGCTGAGGCTCAAGGCAGATAAGCACTTGGCTATTATGTAGCAAGACTGTGAGTCTCCTGCCTCTTAGCCTAAGACACTTTCCTTCATGCTCCTCTGTCGTGTGAAATGATCCTGTTGGCATTGGGAGCCCGGGGAGAGATTCCACCTCTCCTACTTGCCATTCTTAGGGAAGACTTGCACTTATGTGATGCTCAGTGCGTGCCGCTCAAAGCCACCAGTGGGCTCCTCCAGTCCTCAGAACAACAGCGAGAAGTAACTTTACTCACTTGTTGCCTTAGTGGCTTCATCCATTTCCTGGCATTTGGTCTCCATTCAGGAGTGTGCCAGGGCGAGCTCCTCCTGGCTCCCAAGAGCCAATTGCTCTAGTTTTTGGAATTTTACAAGCTAGCTGACATCATGTTGGTTGCTTGAAATTAGCCATTGTGGGACAATTTTACAGCCTGGAAACTGACAAATGTTACCAATCAGGGTTCTCCCACACTCCCTGTTATTAAATATTTACTAGCACATGACAGTCTCCATCTGTCCACTTCCTGCCTGCAAGACTATTGAAGATGTTCATGCGAAAGCTCACACTTAATATTCAGTTCTAAACATCCTCTAATAAATTTTAAGAACTATCTTTGCAAACATGAATGCTTCATATCAATTTTGGTGGTAACTCCAAGCCAAATGCCTACGAGTACAAACGGATTCTTTGTCTTGCTCAACATACCCCCCCTCTTTAAGTATAATGCTTAAATGTCCTTGTTTTCCACACTCACTGCCGTGTCTCCAGCTCGGGTCCTTATCTCTGGTGGAGCCTGCTGCTGGGACCCCTATCTGGTTTCCCTCCTCCACCCTCGGTATCTCTGCCTGGTGGGTCTTCTGGAAGCTCTGCCTCTGTCACGTGTCCCATCAGAGGCTCGAGCTGGCTCCCAGTAGTTCAAACTCTTGACCTGGTGCTCAGACCCCCCACCTATCTTCAGGCCTATCATTTCCCAGGGAGGTCAAATCATGAACGTGGACTGGGCTGGTTTGGGCTCATGTGCATCCCCTCTTCCTAGAAGGCCCTCCTTCACCCCATCTTCTCTGAAACTCAGATGAGTGTCATCTCATCCATGATACTGTCTGTCCTTCATCCACATGGTCCAACCTGAGGGGCTCCAGTTTCCCTTGGACCTGCGCGATCACTCGAGTTGAGGCTCGGACAGGTTCCCTCACAGGAAACTGCTCTAAGGTAGGCAGCACAAATCACGGGCGACAGCCTGGGGGCCCGGCGTGGGGTTCCCAGGCTGCACCTGGCGCTCTGTTAGAAATGTAAGCTCTCGGGGTGCCTGGGTGGCTTAGTTGGTTAAGCGACTGCCTTGGGCTCAGGTCATGATCCCGGAGACCCAGGATCGGGCTCCCTGCTGGCGGGAAGCCTGCTTCTCCCTCTCTCACTCACCCTGCTTGTGTTCCCTCTCTGGCTGTGTTTCTCTCTGTCAAATAAACAAAATATTTAAAAAAAAAAAAGAAAAGAAAAAAGAAATGTAAGCTCTCCATCCCCATTCCGGCCTATGTGAATCAGCATTCTGGGTGGGTGGGTGGGAGAGGGACTGCTCGAGGTGATTCTGACATACATTGCTCTAGACCCTTCCCGGGGGGTTTGTTCTACTGGACATCCTTTTTCATGGCTGCTCCTTATAGTATCTGTTTATGGTTAATGTTTTCCCCGCTCATTCAGACTCTAGAAGTCTTCCCTTCTAGAAGGATTGCCCAACAAGACCATAGGTGGTGGTTCCACCGGCCCCCAGTCACAGGCCTCTTCTGTATTTCAGAGGCCCGGGAATGATCCCTGAGTCCCCAGCCGCTACTGACGTGTGGAGCCCTGAGCTCCATTCTGCGTTCAGCTAAGTGCTCTGTCCTTCCTCCACATATAAGCATGATCTCCATTCATGGTCCTCAGGACATTTGCGGCAAAGGCCATCTTTTACCTCAGGCAATTCTGTTATCAGGTCAGCTTTGCGGGCAGCCCCTGCAGACAGCCCAGGGCAAAAACCAGGAGCTCCAGAGAGGGTGAAGCCACTTTCCCTGAGGAGAGACCTCTCTCTGCCTGGAATCAGGTGTGGCCACCACGTGGCCCAACCTCTGGTGAACTAGGACTGCCCCTCTCCCCTTCTATGGTAACTTTTTATTTGGATATAATTTCAAAGTTACAGAAAAATTAAAAATATAGTATAAAGAACTACCATGTACCTTTTACCCAGATTCACCCACCACTTACATTTAGCTCTTTCTTTCACTATGTTACTGTTTTTTCCTATCTTTTTTGTTAAAGATTTTATTTATTTAAGAATGGGAGCACACACAATGGGGTGGGGTGGGGGAGAGGCAGAGAGGGAGGGAGAAGTACAAGCAGATGCTATGCCTAGCACTGAGCCCCATGAGGTGAAACCAAAGGTCTGATGTCCTACCGAAAGAGCCACCCTGCGCCCCTCTTTCTGTTTTTTCTTAACTTTAAAAGCAAGTTAGACACATTGTGCCCCTTCACCCTTAAATATTTCCTAGAATAAGAATATTTCTCTCATATAAACAGTACAGTTTGTCAAATTTAGGAAATTTAACGTTGACAGAATACTATTATCTAAAACACAGTCCAAATTCAAATTTCATCAGTTGTCCCCAAAAATGTCCTTCTACATCTATTACTTTTTTTTCCCCAGCCCAGAAACCCGTCAAAGATCAGTCATGCATCACATATGGTTGTCATGTCCATTTAGTCTTTTTAAATTTGGAATAGTTCCTTTGCCATTTTCTGAGTTTTTTGACCTTGACATTTTATTTCATTTATTTTTTTAAAGTAGGCTCCATTCTCTTCATGGGGCCCATTGTAGGGCTTGAACTCACAACCCTGAGATCTAGACCTGAGCTGAGACAGAGTCAGACACTTAATCAGCTGGGCCACCCAGGTACCTCTTGGCCTGGACATTTTTGAAGGCACTAGCCGGTTATTTAGTTAAGACTGCTCCTGCATTTAGATTCATCTGGTGTTTCAGAATTAGATTTAGGTAAGCTCTTTTTTTGGCAGGAAAATCGCAGGAGATGATGTTCTCCCTTCTCAGCGTAGCTCACACCCGGGAACCCCAGGAGCCCTAAATGCTCGCTCTGAGCGCCAGAACGGCAAATACACAGCTTCTTTGTGAAGGCTGCCCTCTGCTGTCCATTTCCAACAGTGCAGTTGCTGTGCCTAGGTACTTAGGATCCCCGGTAGGCGTGAAGCCCTGAAATACAGATGCTGACACTTTATGGGTTGTGACAGCTTGGGAAAGTTATTCAGCCTCACTGAACCTCATTTTCTTCATCTGTAGACAGAGGGTGCCAGTCCCTGCCCTGCTTTACTTACGTAAAAGGGTTGAGTATGAAAGGGTTCTTAAATGTGGTCTTGTGCTAACGTCCACACTGGCTGCTAGGGCTCCTCCGCGGGCACAGCCGGGAGGTCCTTGAGAGCCAAAGCTGCTCCTCCAGACTCACATCCACTACCTGAAAACCCCTGAAAGGTTTTTGTCTGCAGCCACCAAGACAGAGCCGCCTCCTTACCTGAGGCTTCCGTGAACAGCAGGTTCCCACGAATCATGTTGTAAAAGAATTCAGCGAGGCCGGGGCTTCAGTGTTTCTGTGCCGTGGGCCCATCCGGGGGTCCCTGCTGGCCTGTGCACCAGCCCCTACACCCACAATCCAGCGGTTGCTGCCACACGGCTGCTCCCAGCCTAGGGGAGCTGTGACACTCCCCTTTCGGGGCTGCTGGAGCAGGTGCCCTCCCACCCCCAGCAAACGCAGCAAACCTGGGGGCTCTCAGCACATCAGACTCCAGGCTTTCACCTGCGCTCACTCTGGGGAATTGTGCAAGCTCTGTTCTTACCCAGACCTTACATCTCTCTCCATATTTCCTTTGAGAAGCTTTGGTAACCCCACACACGTCTTCCTTCCTGCCTGCCTTCTTTCCTATTTTTAGTAAGTATGTATTGAGCGCCAACTAAACACCAGGCGTTGCACTGGGACTATGTGCAAGGAAGGATGAATGCCAGCCCCACAGAGCTGATAGACTTGAGGGCCATGGAGACAAACTGAGCTACAATAACATCACCAATGAGATCCCTGTGCATTCTCAGGCAGACTTTTCACGTCCCAGGTGAAGCAGATCCACACTTGGTACCTCACACATGGCCCTGAGCCTCCTCCCTCATTAGGGCTTTATATTTATAGAGTCTTCTCCCAGGCCATCAGAGAGATTCCTTTTGTAGGCCCCAAGCAGAAGCTCAGAGAAGGAGAACTAAGAGAAATAAGTAGATCAAGAAAGAGAGGGAGGAGAGAAATATTCCTCAGCATGGAATCAATCAGTCGTTTCTTTTCTTACTTAAATTTACTGCATCTGGAGTAGTAAACTTGAGCTATTCCCTGGAGCATTTGCGGGCTCTACATGTTAGAGGGGGACTTTGGATTCTTGAGAACCAGTAAGTCAAAGTTCTGAGCCTGCTCAGGGGAGTGAGTGTCACACAGACAAGTGTTCAGTGTAGGTTGACTTATGGGTGAACTTCACTTGGTAAGGCTGGTGTCCGGGTTGGGCTGTGGGAGGTCGGGCCTGAAGGCATGCAGGTGGGGAGGCAGCCCCAGCAGGAGTGAAGCCCAGCCTGCCCAGCTCCCTCTCATCGGATGGAAAATCACCTCTCAGGCACAGGAGAGGTAGCGTTGGTGGACCCATCTCCCTCACAGGTTGCTTCTCAGGAAAAACAAAATCAAGCATGGGAAGGGCCATGTACCATTGGTATAAACATGCCTCATGTGCAGACAGATGCATAGGGAACCTGTTTGGGCCAGAAACATGAATAAGGAGTCACTTCAGAGTGCAACTTTGCAGTGGTTGATGAGGGAGCAAATGTGCTTACCTGCGACCGGGCAGGGGTAGGTTAGGGCAGAGGGCAGATGAAGCACCCATGGTCAGGGTCTGTGTTGGCTTTATCCTGGTCTGTTCACACCTGCCCTGCCTCCTCGTTCGTGTGTATGGTCCATCCACTAGGGAAGATGGGGAAGAATGTGAACTGAGCACTCACAAATGCATCATTATTTCTCAAAGAAAAAGTGGGTGAATAATTAGGTCATTCCGTTCTGCAAAGGATTGAATGCTATTTGGGAAAGTTCACTAGAAAATTCCATGAGGTGGGGCACCTGGGTGGCTCAGTTGGTTGAGTGACTGCCTTCGGCTCAGGTCATGATCCCAGAGACCCGGGACTGAGTCCCACATCGGGCTCCCTGCTCAGCGGGAAGCCTGCTTCTCCCTCTCTCACTCCCCCTGCTTGTGTTCCCTCTCTATGTTTCTCTCTGTCAAATAAATAAAATCCTTAAAAAAAAAAAATTCCATGAGGGGAAGGACAATCCTGTCTTGTTCATCACTTTACACCCGGAGAATAGGACTATACTTGGCCAATACGAGCACGCAAAAAAAAAAAAAAAAAAAAAAAAATTGCTTCAGTGGAAGCCCACCCTGACCAATTTTATTCTATCATAGTGTAACTTCTTCTCAGGAATTAACAGGAGACAAGAGTTCATGTTTCCTCATGACCATATGCTCCAAGCAATACTTTGAAATGATGCTGTGATTTCCAGTTTTGTTTTAATTGGTAATTCATAAAATCCTTTAGAAACTCAAACTGTTTAAACAAGCAATTGATGGTAATACCGACAGCATTTAAGCTGTTGCCAGCTGAGTTCTTGATTGACAAGGTCAAAACCACCAGCGCAGCTGGGGCCAAAATAGTCAGGAAGGCCACAGAAATGAAGACAGAACAAAATAAAATCCCCCAAACTATCTGAGCTATAATTATACAAACAGGTAGTAACTTGTATTTTGCTGAAGTCCTGAAACCGCCTCGAGGGGCAGGTGAGCAAACAGTACGTTAAGAAACTACAAAGAAGTTAGAAAAATAAAACTAGTTTGTCCTGAGCCTAAGAGGGTAATACCTTCCAGACTGTCCCACATCTGTTTTTCTGGTCCCTTCACATTCTGTTAAACCAACACCACGCTGATCACAGGAATCCCTGCCGGGACTTGATGGTAACTCAAGAGGTCTCGATGCACGAGGCTGTGCCTGGGCTCCCAGTCTACTATTACAGTTACGTGGTTCCAGGGCCAAAGTGCCTGTGTTTGAGTCCCAGTTCTGCCACTTCCTCGCTCTGATCTGAGCAAGCTGCTTACCTGCACCCCCTGCACAGCACTATCAATCGTTCAACAACTATTTATTAAGGACCTATTATGTGCCAGGCATTGTCATAGATGCTGGGAACAAAACAATGCTCACCATCAGGAGACTTACACTCTAGCAGAGAGACGCAGACAAGCAATGAAGGAACCGTACAGTATGTCAGAGAGTGACAGTGCTATGGATGGGAACTGAATGGGTGGGTGAGGAACTGCCGGTTTAGACAGAACACGTGCAGGCATGCTAACACGGAGGTATGGGATGAGGGAGGGGCAGAGAGCGAGAGAGAATGAGTCTCAAGCAGACCCCACACCAGCATGGAGTGCCTCACAGGGCTCGATCTCACAACCCTGAGATCATGACCTGAGCCGAAATCAAGAGCAGGGCACTTAAACAACTGAGCCACGCAGGTGCCCAGAACTGTGGTTTTTAAAATAACATGGTTAAGATGACCTTGGAACACAGACCCATAAGATGCTATGATGATGAAACGATCAAAGGAATTTAAGCACTTTCAACAGTGCTTGGTACACAGTAAGGGCTAAGTAGTTCTCTGTGTTGGATGACTGCTAATGAACCTGTAGCCGTCTGCTGTAACTAAGCCACTTGTAAATGAGAGCAGCTTCTAGCTCGACCTGGAGACAGGAGCCAAGGAAGGCTTTGGGGAATATGTGTGCCTGACCAGCGTGGTAATGGGGGAAAAGCTGGCTGGGAGAACAAGGGGGGAAGGGCCAGGGACAGTCTGGGCAAAGGCACTGAGTCACTAGAGAACAAAGAGGGTTCGGATCATCACAATGCTTTGATATAGCTTGAGAAAGGCACTTGGGCTTTGACAAAGATAAGGTCAAAGGAGCAGGCAGGGACCAGCTCACGAAGCACCTTTGATGTCCTGCTACAGAGTTTGAGTTTTTTCCTGGAAGCAGGTGGAAGTCATCTCTAACAGGTACCTGTGGTTACCTACCCATCAACCAGTCTCCACTCACGCTCTTCTTTTTAACTAACAGAACCCCTTTCTTTGATCAGAATATCGCCTCTCCACACGACCCTGTGCTTCTCGGAGGTAACCATGGAAACGTCAGTCCCCTGCCAGTGGTTTAGGAGGACACCCACGAGTCCTGAGGGCAAGTCCTCAGGAGGTCCTGGGAAGGCTTTCCTCCCAGTCATGGATAGACAGACACAGACACACAGCCTCCCGCCACTGGGTGTTGGAGCATCCACACACAGCAGCCCTTGAGCACCCCAAAAGGAGCCAGCCCAGGAATGGCAGAGCAGGAGGAAGGGAAGTGCTGGGGCTCCCGGGCCTAGAACCACTGAATTCTCTTACTGGGGAATAAACCTTCCCCAGCTTTCTTGTTGGGTGAGATGATCGGCATCTTTTGGCTATGCCGGCTGAGTCAGGGCTTTCTCTTCTGTGGGAGTCGCATGACATTAGCACGTTATAAGGCTTCCTCGAGGAGTACAGGAAGGTGAGTGACACCCTGACAGAAGGCACACCAGTTGGGAGGAAGATGTTTTTCCTTCTGGAGGTGTCCGCCCTCAGGAGCCTTTCTTTTTCACCCCTGAAAGGTGAGAGTATCTTGAAAATAGTGAAAAGAAAAGAAATACAAAGAAAGTGTTTACAAATCAAGTTAGTAGCGACCCAAAAAAGAACTGTAGACTGGGTTTCTGCTCCGTACTTTGCCGCTGAAGTGGAGAAGACCTGGTTCCAGTGAAGACGTGAAGTGAAGTGAACTGAGGGAAGCGGATACCAAGAGACAGCCAGAGAACTGAGGCGTCTGCTTCACATACCTACGGAGCCATCATTTGTTCACTTGTCTCTCGCCTCTGACTAGAATGTAATCCAGAACATAAACTAGAATCCAAGAGATAGAGACTTTGTCTTCTTTGCTCTGTTCTCAGTAGACATTCAACAAATGTTTGTCGAATGAACAGATGACCCCAGGGCCGTCACCCCAGGCCTGGCCCACACAGCCTGGCCAACTGCCTCCCTGGCCTCCTGCATACTCCCTGCCTAAAGTGCCCCGACCCCGGACCTCTAAACCATGCCCACCAGTCTGTTCGGGACTCCCAAAGAATAAAGTAGTCTGGACAGAAACAACTTCCTTCCATGTTTTCCCTCCAAATTTGCCGTGCTGCTGCGCCGGTCTCTGTGAAGGGATGTGTGGCGGCGGTGGCAGGGGCCAGGAGCAGGGTCTCGTCCACGGCTGGATGGCAGGCCAAGGCTGACTCCTTCAGCTACGGGGGCCCAGCCTTCCTTCGGTGCAGGGCATTCTGTCTGAGAGGGCCGGGCTGGGCTCACCTCTCCACGGAGACCAAGTAGGGGGCTGTACTCCCAGGCCCCCAGGTTGGGAGAAACCCTGCCCACGAGCCAGCTGCTCCTCTTTCCCACAATGGCCTCCCTTGCTCTCGCCCGTGTGCTTCCGAGCTCCGTCCTTCAGCCCTTTGTTCTTCTGCCTCCTCCTGCCAAGCATCTTCCTCCTCTCTTGGTGACCCTCTTTCCCTCCTACACTGCTTCCTGGCTTTATTCCTTCCCGCCTTCCTGTCACACTAACCTCTTTGTCTTCCTGCCCTGTTCCTCCAGTGACATTTGTGTGTGTGCATGCGGCCTCTGTAAGCCCAAAGCTGCCCGCCAGGGCCTTTCTTCCTCCTCCTTTCTTCTGTCTCATCAAAATAGGCACCAAATCCGGATTTAAAATTTCCACCTGGGCAGGTGGTCCCGTGTGCCCAGGTGGCCCGAGGGACACTCTTTCCCCTGGGCGAGCGCTGCCATCCTGAGGCTGACTCTGTGAGAGGCGCCACGCACGGCTTGGGCTGAGCCCCACACCTGAGCTTGCCCGGGTGGTGCCCTGCCTCACCTCTCCTGCGGCCCATCCCCGCTCACAAGTCCTGACGAGACCCCGCAGGGGCTTTAGTCAGCTCTGGGACGGATTCCCCGGGTGACATATTTGTGAATGACATTATTTCAACACCCAGGTCGTTAGGGAACCAGTACACGCAACACCCCAGTCCGTCAGACACGAGAAAACGCCTGAGGGCTTAATGTATGTCCCCAAGCCCACCTCAGGGCTACAGTCTCTTTTCCAGGGCCATCGCTGCGGGTCCTTCACCTGGCAGCTCGGCCGGCACACGCGTGCGCGCGCACACACACATACACACACCCTCTCTCTCTCTCACACACACACATTCTCTCATACATACACTCTCTCAACACACACTTTCTCCTTCACACCCACACACACTCTCTCTCACACCCACACCACTCTTTCACCCACATACTCACACCCACACCCACACACTCTCTCACACACACTCACACCCACAGCCACTCTCACACACATACACTCTCAACACACACACTCACTCTCTCTCACACACACACTCTCACATACTCTCTCTTCTCACACACACACACTCACACCCACACACTCTCTCACACATACTCTGCCAACACACACTCACACACACTCTTACACCCACACCCACTCTCTCACCTATACACTCTCTCAACACACACACTCACACACACCCACACACACACACTCTCTCTCTCTCTCTCTCTCTCTCTCTCTCACACACACACACACACACACACACACACACACACACACTCTCACTGAAGGCAGCCTGGCCTCGGGATCTCCTCTCACCCCACCCACTCTGCTCTGCTTTCAGGAGTTAAGCCGCAGCCTCCAGAGGGCAGATTCCCCTTCCTCTGGGCAGGGATAGGACAGAAGGCAATTTGCAGCATTATGCTCCTCCACAGTAGAGAAAAGCAACCAAGGCTTTTCAAGGTCAAGGTCTCTTCAGAGAGCGAGCCAGAGGTCATCCAGCAGGAGAGAGTAATATTCTTTTGTGGCAAGCAAACAAGGCCACGCTCCCTGCTTGCCCCTTCTGGTGGAGATTCAGGTTGGCCCCCTTCTGTCTTCTAAGCTCAGCCTCCCTCCTTCCCCAGGCCTGGCTGAGCCCATCCATGGGGGGGCAGAGGAGGGTCATTCAGGGGGCATGCAACACAAGGGGGAATGTTCGGTTCTCTTCGCCCCATTTTGGTTCCGGGCAACTCAGCTCACCTGGCCTCTCTAGATCTGTGCCTATTTTGGGATGCAGCCAGAATCCTGCTTCTGCCCATGTCTGTGCACTTGCCAGCCTTTCTTGGCATGCTGATCACAGTTCCAGCCCTGTGGAATCAGTGCTGGGTTTTGGCTGGATTCATTTTTCAAAGCTTTCAAAAAGAAAGAAAATTCTCTAATTCTGAACACATAGAAGGAGCTCAGTAAATGTAAGCTAAATTTGGTGATGGAAGGAAGGGAGGGAGGGGGAAGTCTCCTGTCGGGAGTGCGCTGTGACCCGAAGGCCCCCAGAGTCACAGACTCTAAAAGCTCTTAAGCCAGGTGTCTGAGGTGGGTGGAGGCAGGGGAGAAGCTGAGCAGAAGGGACAGGCTGCTGTGCTCAGGCGAGAAGGGCTGGCTGCTTCGTTTCTGCCCCTCAGCTACTCTGCTTGGGTCCTGGGGACACCAGGACCACACCTCTTGTCTTTACTCCTGTTGTTTCTTCTACCTGGGCTGTCCTTCCTCTCCCCTCTTCACCCTTCCCACTCCTACTCCTTCACAACCAGCTATAAATGTCCTATGAGACCTTCCTACCCTCCCTCCCCAGTCCCAGCAGCTGGGCTCTTCCTACTGGGCTGGCCATGAGCCTTGCCCACATTCTTGGGCTAGCGCTTGACTGAATAGATTTGTCTCCACATCTCTCCGCTTCACAGCTTTTCTCATCCACGTATGCATTCATGCCTCATTCATCCTGGAATGGGCCCAACAGTGACAGAGCCAAACCTGGGCTCCCCAGGGCCACCAGGGAGCTCCCAGGCCAGTGGTGGAGGAGCAGACTTAAGGAGGACTTTTGAGATGGTGACTGTTTTGCAAAGGAGGGTTGGGGCACCTCGGTGGCTCAGTCAAATAAGCATCTGCTTGGGTCATGATCTTGGGTCCTGAGATGGAGCCCCAAATTGAGCCCTGCATCGGGCTCCATGGTCTATGGGGAGCCTCTTTCTCCCTCTGCCCCTCCCTAACCCTTGTGCATGCTCTAACTCAAATAAATAAAATCTTTAAAGAAAGAAAAAAGGAAAGAAGGGTCAGGGTGCTGTGGGAGTGCATAAGGGTGGAGTGTGTTTAGTCTGGGCTCCAGATGGGACAGTCAGGGATGGTTTCCCTAAAGACCCAACATTTAAGCTGAAATCTAGAGAAGAAAGAAGTCCAGAATGAGAGGTGGGGGGGCGGGTGTGCGCAAACGTGTGTTTATGTGTGTGTGCATATGTGTGTGTGAGAGAGAGAGGGTGGCAGTCGGGGTCCCAGCTCACACTGAGCAAGTGCATGAGCAAAACCTCCCCAGGGAAAGAGACAGTGTGCCAGGTGGGAGGAACCAGGCAGAACATGGAGCCAGGAGGGAGACAGGCTGCAGAGTCAGGGAGAAAAAGGTCAGGGGACACCGGGAAGGGCCACATTCAACACCAGCTCAGGAAAGGGAGGCTCTCGTTTGTTTTTTTGTATTCCTGGGGCCCCACAGAGTAACAGGTGCTCAGGAAGTGTTTATTGAATAAATAAAGAAATGAAAACACTTTAACTAGAGAAACAGAATTTAAACAGGACACGGAGATGGGACAAGTGACACAAAACCAGCTTTCAAGGCTGGCTGTGTCACCATGAGAGCCGTTTCGCCCCTTCACTGGGAGCCCAGGAAGCAGCACTTCCATGGGACCGACACAAGGACAGGTTTGTAGCGAGCACATATGGCATGAGGCATGATTTGATGTGATCAGATTTCGCAAGACAAGTGTGCCAGCTATCCAAAGCAGGGCTCTCTGGAGCCAGTGGGGGGGAATCTAGTGACATCTGCCAGGCTGGGACGTGACGTGGCAGGGAAGTCTGGCAGACAGGGACCCAGCCAAGGGCTGTCTTGATGCTACTCATCAAAGGGGGCTCCCTCTGCTACTCCCTGCAGTCTTGTGGACTTCAGAGAATCAAAGCATTTCAGAGCCAGGGGGGACTCTAAGGGTCCTATGGTCTGCCCCTCTTTTTAGACATGAGGACACGGAAGCCAGAGAGGTTAAGTGACTTACCCTCCAGGCTGGCTCTAAGCTTCTGCTTGTACATCGGGGCCTCTTCTAAGCACATCTAAAGGGAAGCAAGGGAGAGAGGGGAGTAGGAGAGGGGGACAGAAGGGTGAGCCAGGGGGACTAGGAAGCACTGTCTTGTAACAAGCTCCTAGCCCAAGCAAAATGTCTCGTTGAAAAGCAGTAAAAGAGAAGCCAATGTTTGCCTCTCCACGGATGGCTCTGCTCTGGGAGGAGAGTGTCCGCCTCACAGATCCAGGATGCTACTGGCTGCAGGTGGAACCCCACCTCCTCCTACTTAAGGCTGTTCCATCCTTAGCCAGGAGGTAGGAGCTGGGAACAGGAACAAACTAGCCAAAGTTTGTCTGAGTCCTCACGCTTGTATTACCTCCCACGTCTCTTGTTTCCTTCCTTCTCATAGGAGAACTCCTGAGTTTTATCTGCACGTGACTGCCTGGAATAAAGACTACATTTCCCAGCTCCTTGTCACTGAGCTACTTCTGTGACTAAATTCTGATCAAAAGCATGTGAGCAGAGGGATCAAGTGCAGCCCTGGAAAATCAGCTGACAGCAGTGTTCTCCAGCTGCAGAGACCGTGCCTCCGGAAGACATCTGGCAGTGTCTGCTGACATCTGTGCTTGTCACACCTGAGACAAAGGAAGTTAACAATGGCATGTCGTGGGTAGAGACCAAGGACGCCACTAAACATCCAACAATGCACAGGATAGCCCCTACGATAATGAATTATCTGACCCAAAATGCCAGGAGTACCAAGACTGAGAAATCCTATCCAAAGGAAGAGGGCATGCACATCTCACTCCTTCCCTTGTACTCCTGATGGGATATAGATGTGAACGCTGGAGTCTGAACTGCCATGTTTGACCATGAGGAAAAAGTCACATGTTGAGGATGAAGCAATGAGAGAAAACTTATCTGGATCCCTAATGATCCCCAAACTGCCATCCCAGCTATGGACAGCTCTCTTTCAGACTTTGTTACCTACAACTGAATAAAGTTCTAGTTCATTTAAGCCTCTGCTGCTTTGGTTTTCTGTCACTTACAGCTGAACTTAATATACTTTTCCTTCTTGTTCTTTTTTCCATTTGTGTCAACTACAATGAGCCCCTGCTCACCTAGCCTTTGTTCATCCCTCCTCCCTTTGGACTCCTTGGTTGCTTCCAGGTTTTGCACCCAGATTTATGTGACAGCTATCTTCATTCTTAGTTTGATCTACTTTGAATTCTGACACTTGCTCTAAGAGCCATCTTATTTCAACTCTGAGACTATCAGGTCCTGCTCTTTCCAGATTCCCAGCCAAATGGACTCTAACCAGCTCTATGAGTCGGCCGTATCATTTGGGTTCTAAACATTTCTTTGTAACCCAGTTTGCAACATGGAGCTAGTTCTAGTGACCAGGGTAGTATGGGTGCCAACCCAGCTGACTGGAGGCTTGACCAATGGGAATGAACCCTGGCCCTTACTCCACACAGGTGCTAGCAACGGGTATTAGCCCTGATTACACTGTACCTGAAGAATTCATCCATCTGCCCATACAGCCATTCATTCAAAACCTACGCAAGTCATGCTCAAGGCTCTAGCATGGAATCAGCTATGACAATACCCTGGAGGTCTTTCTATTTTACATTATTGTTTACCACAGGCTTAAAAGTGACAAACCCTTAGCAACCAAGTAGGATTACCCAAACACAGAGGGGAAGAGCTGCCCTTCTCTTTATATCTCTTTGTACCTCCTCTTTGCTAGTGAAGAACTTGATATTTATTAGCCCTTTCTTTTCTGGGAATTTCAAGTCTACTACTGGAGAGTTGAGAAAAAAGTTACGGTGACCCCACCACTATACAAATGAATTCACAGTTTTATAATCACATCAGGGATCCAAGAGTAAGTCATCTGTATCCAAGAGCAAATATTCTAGAACAAGGAGGGGAACTCGGCCAGCATATTTACTATTACCTGAGACTGTCTACTTTAGACAATTTCAGAATATAAGAAAATGCATAGAATGAATCATTCCAAGGGAAAAGTGGGCAAGGACCAAAGAATAGTAAAACAAGGAACATCCCAGAGGCCCTCCATATCCTTCAGATGAACTGGGAGAATTTATGAATCTAGTTCCAAATTTCTGAGTCATGAATGCAAATCTGATGTGAGGGTGGAATCTTCTAGCTCAGTCAAAGCAATTTAGTGAGAAGAACAAAGGTGAATCATTTCAACTGTTTTCCTTTCCAGAGTCTTTGTTGATCGAAGTAGAGGTCATGTTAAAAAGCTGTCATGTGGGGCACCTGGGTGGCTCAGTTGGTTGGGTGACTGCCTTTGGCTCAGGTCATGATCCCGGACACCCGGGATCGAGTCCCACATCGGGCTCCCTGCTCGGCAGGAAGCCTGCTTCTCCCTCTCTCACTCCCCCTGCTTGTGTTCCTTCTCTGGCTGTGTTTCTCTCTGTCAAATAAATTTTAAAAATCTTAAAAAAAAAAAAAAGCAACTGTCATGTTAAAAAGGGGCAGGAATGAATGTTACAGATGCCAGGGAAGCCAACTTTCAAGATGGACCCCAATATTCCAACCTCCTGATATTCACACCACTATGTAGTCCCCTCCCACACTGTATTAGATTTTGTCTGTGACCAATAGACTATAACAGAAGTGATGGTCAGGACAAGACCTGAGACCAGGTCACAAAAGGCATGTGGTTTTGGGGCACCTGGGTGGCTCAGTGGGTTTAAGCCTCTGCCTTCAGCTCAGGTCATGATCTCAGGGTCCTGGATCCAGGCGGCCTGCATCAGGCTCTCTGCTCGGCAGGGAGCCTGCTTCCCCTCTCTCTGCCTGCTTCTCTGCCTACCTGTGATCTCTCTCTCTCTGTCAAATAAATAAAATCTTTAAAAAAATACATGGTTTCTGCCTCGCCCACTCTCTCTCTCTTTCTTAGTTGACTCACTCTGGGAGATGTAGCCTGTGGAGAGGGCAAGGATCTGAGGCCTCCTGCCACCAGCCATGGGCATGGGTCACCTTGGAAGCAGCCCCTCCAGCCCCAGTCAAGCCTTCAGATAATTACAACCCCAAACTACCTCACAAGAGCCCCTGAGTGTGAACCACTCGGCATATGCTCCCTGACCCACAGAAACTGTGAGGTAATAAATTCTTATTATTTTAAGTGGCTAAGGTCCGAGGTGATATGTCAATGCAGCAATAGACAACTATTATAGCCCTTACTGTCACATCAGTGTATATTAGAAGCTCAGTTAATGACCATGACAATCTTTTGAAACAGAAACTATTTCCTCCATTTTTGAGGAGTGAAAAAATTCACAGAGGTAGTTTTCCAGCATCATAAACTGCCTCAAAGCCCACTAAACCATGCTGCCTCACTCAGTCACACTTCTTAGACTTTCTCCCTCCTCCTCCCACTGAGGTCCAGAGATGAGCCAGGCTGCTCCAAAGATGGGGGGGGAGGCTGTTTTCAGGTTTCATGACAAGATTATACCATCACGGGGGGGGGGGGTGGATGAGAATTTGAAAACTACCCTGCCTACAAAAATTTTATTCTTACACACCCTGTGAAGCAGTTTTGAGAACTTGGTAGAGACAAAGTGAAGTAAATGGCATTTGAAAGCAATGCCAAAGTGGTCACCTGAGAGGCTCAAACATTTAAGCTTCTGACTCTTGGTTTCTGTTCAGGTTATGATCTCTAGGTCATGATCTCAGGATCATGAGATCGAGCCCCACGTTGGGCTCCACTCTTAGCCAGGAGTCTGCTTGAGATTCTCTTTCTCCCTCTGCCCCCTACACCAGCCCTCCTCACCAGGCACATGCACTCTCTCTCTCAAATAAATAAACCTCTAAAGCAATGACAGATAAACAAAATAACTAAAAAATGGACAATGTGGGTCTCTGGGTGGCTCAGTGGGTGAAAACCTCTGCTTTCAGCTCAGGTCATGATCTCAGGGTCCTGGGATCAAGGCCCACGTCCGGCCCTCTGCTCAGCAGGGAGTCTGCTTCCTCCTCTTTCTCTGCCTGCCTCTCTGCCTACTTGTGATCTCTGTCAAATAAATAAATAAAATCTTTAAAAAAAATAAATAAAAATAAAAAATGGACAATGTTTCTAATTAGAGTCAGAAATCTGATGAACAAATAACAAGACTTCCATTTTGAGACAAAGGGCTTGTTGGTGTCATTTGTGGGTCCGTAACAGACACGTCGCGGGGAAACAGCTGAGGCCCTCAATGCCTGTACACCTCTGGCTGGAGGGATTTCCTTCTCAACTCAGCCTGAGGGCCCAGGTGCTGTTCTGATGGAACTGAGGTCCTACGCCCTGTCCCCCAGTCTAACTCAGGAGAAAGGCAGCCTGGAGGGACTGTTCTGCCTCTTCTAGAATGGACCCAGCCTGGGTTCTGCTGGATATCTTTAGTAATATACCTTTTCTTTCCCAATCCCCCCACGCAGTGGGAAGTAAAAGGGCATAATTTCCTCTGAGCTAACGTTTTGGGCCAATAAATCAGATTGATTCTGAGCTGTTGTTGTTGTTGTTGTTATTGATCTTATTTTTATGTAATCTCTATACCCAACATGGGACCCAAACTCACAACCCCAAGGTCAAGAATCATGCTCCACTGCTCCACCCACAGAGCCCGCCAGGTTCCCCAGATTCTGAGCTTTTGATGTAGTTTTGAGATCTGCTCAAGCATTTAAATTAGTGCTGATAACAGAAGGGGAAGTGGACTTAATGAGAGTTTGAATACCTAAATCCTAAACCGGTGCTTCTCAAATTTTAATGCAAATGAATCACCTGGCAGATCTTATTAAAATAAAGATTCTGGTTTGGCCTACTCTGGCTCAGGCTCAACCTCTTCCTTCCTCCCACCTCTCCAAGCCACATACTGCACTTCCTGAGCCCTATTTGGCTCCCTGAACCCCACCCCAACTCCACCCTCCTTGAAGGCAAAAAAAAAAAAAGAAAAAGAAAAAAAAAGAAAAATGCAGATTCTGAATTCAGCAGGTCTGGTGTGTGTGTGTGTGTGTGTGTGTGTGTGTGTGTGTGTGTGTTTGGGGGGGGATGTCTGAGAGCCTGCATTTCTCTGCCTCTCACGGGCTCATGGGCACACGGGCTCTACAGAGGCTCCTCGGTGTGGTCACCACCGTAGTAGGAATGGGCATAAAGTTTAAGTTCTTAAAGTTGGCCGTGCGGGAGTATCAACTGGGGAGTTTTTTAAAAAATGCTGATGCCAGGGCCCCAGCCCCAGAAACTCTGCTTTCCTTGGTCTTGGGAGCACCCTGGGCATCAGATTCTAGCGTGCAGCTGAGTCTGAGGTCCCCCTGGTCTAACGAGCCTGTCCCCTGTTGCTGGTTCCCTCCTGACTTCCTTCCGTGGAGGCGCGGCCACTGCAGACTCACTACAGTCCTGCTGTTCTCCCTGTGTTCACCTTTCCATCCGGCCAGGGCCAGGGCCTCCTGGAGGGTCCTTGTAAGCATGAGGCCCACCCGCACACACATGGAGAGCTCAGAATGGGGCCTGGCATAATTTATTACTTTACTATTACTTCTAACCGCTAGAGGATTAAAATGAGTTAAACTTCAGTAAATGGTTTTCCGTCGCTGGGCCCAGGAGTGGAGAAATGCCTTTGTTGAGAACTTGGAAGGAAGAGATGGGGGGAGGTTCAAGAGCTGCTCCCCCAAACTGGGTCCCTGAAAGGAGAATTAGGACATGGTAGGTGAATTCCTTCTTCCACATGGTTGTTCAGGCAGCATTTAAGGAGTCCCCCCTCCCATGGACAGGGCATTGTGCAAAGCCTCAGGGAGAACTGCCTAGAGCTAGAAAGCCAGAGTGTCCAGCATTCCAGAGCTCCTAGTCTACCACAGAAGACTGGCTAGGCACCTGGTCCCCAAGCCACTGCCTGTAGGACTCGGCCATTTACCCAGTGCCTAAAGGAGCCGGCCACCAGCCAGCCACCAGAAAGCCTGGTTCCTTCTCCGCAAGGCGCCCATAGTCTGGGAAAGGAGACAGAAAAGCAAATAGAAAATTATACAGCTTCCAAGGTGCTTTGGGAATTCCCCCTACCCCCCCACCCCCGCTGCCCCAGACAGAAGAATGTATGGGAATATTCTTGAAGAAAGTGAGGTGGGCTGATGGATTCAAGCCCTACAGCCTCAAATTTATTTGAAGCCATTTTAGGATCTTCACCCCATTGCCTCTCTCGGGAGTCTCTCCGGCTGGGTCAAGCCCACTTCCTGTACCCATCCATGCCCTCCTGTCCAGCTTTGTTCAAGATTGCAGGGCATGTGGGAGCAGGGACACCATCTGCCTTCTTCACCAGTGTCCGCAGAGACTAGTGCAGAGCCCGGCTCAACACTTGCAGGCTCAAAACGTGACCAAACTCAGACTCAAGTCCCGCGTGGCCTTCGTGCACTCGGCTCACCAGCAGGCACTGACTGCCCCCTACAGGATGGTCCTACATTCCTCCCGAGCTCTGCTCAGAAGCCTGCTCAGCCGCCCAGTCAACCCAGCCACAAGGTCCCTACCACAGGTTTCTGCTCCAGCTTCCCTTTGTGACTAGAGCTCCGTCTCTGAACGCCAGCCTACAAGTCTGAGACTCTCCACCAGTAATTCCCAAGACCTTCCCTTTGGGGCCTGGACTATGTTGCATTTGTCCTTAGCTGTGATTCTTGTCCTCTTGAGAATGGGCTGATGGCACAGAACCACAGAACGAACCCCAGCTAGCACCTACTGCAATCAAGGCCAAGCTAGCTAATCCCTTTTTCACACTGTACCCTGGATTGCTCATCTCTCCCATGTTTCTAGCCTGTCCTATCTTCTTCCTCACATTCCCCAGGCCCTATGCTCACCCAAGTTGTCCCCAGGTTAGGGGGTCTTTTCAAGTGCAGCCCTCCTCCTCACTCCCCCTCTCCGGATGTGACCCCTGTCTCCTCTGAAATCCCATACCGCCTGCACCTCCCTTGGAGACCTCTTGGCCTTGCATCACAGTTGTCTGTGTACCTGTGCTCATTCCTATTAGACTATACACCAGGCACATGTCTTCCAAGTAGGCCCTCCATGACTGCTTGCGGAAGAGATGAAGAAGCTCAGGAAAACACAGAGCACAAATTAAGTGAAACTGAATGGTCTCTCTGACGCTTGCCCCCCCCCCCAGCCTGCCCACCACCCCCGTTAAATCATTCAAAAACACCATCATTCTAAAGCACATGCCAAAGAAACTAGTTGCTCCGTATTGCCTGTAGCATTAAATCCACATTCTACATCCCGAATCAAGCCTTCCCCCAGCCACTTTGCCAGATCTGGCTTCAATCCCTACCTGTCCCACCTCATCTCCCGACATTTTCAACGCCTCATCCCTAACAGTACTTCTTTAAGGGTTGATATATCCCTCTTTTCTACCTTAATGTCTAGATTTCTTCATCCTGGAAAATTTTATTTTTCTTTTCTCTTTCCCATCTTGCCACCTATGTAATTTGGTTATTGGTCTGGCTAGGAACTCAGAGCTAAGATTTCTTAGGTTGAGAAGGGCCGAAGGGCCATCATGCAAATGTTGAGAGACTCTGGCAAAAAAAAATCCTTGTTTTGGAAAACCATGAGGTTGCATATGTGAAAATGAGAATCCATCCAAGGCTTCTGGGACAGAACCATGAGGAAATCATGAAGCTGAAGGTACATGTTTGCAGTTTTCAGTCTGAGAAGCTGGGTGTTCTGTTTGGTAACCACATGATGTCTACGGCCCAGTAGGAACTGGCAGGGAGATGGATAACAGGTCTTGAATTGCAACAAATTTAGCTGATGCTGTATTTGAACTTTGGTTTGTCCTTGCAGGGTGTGGGATTTCTTTATTGGAAGTTGCTTGCTCATAATAATAGCAAACGGTTGTTACACACTTACTATGTGCCAGGCCTGAGATAAAGCCTTGTAAGGATTAACTCCTGTAATCCTCACAACAACTCTGCTATATTTCAGATGAGAAAAAGAAGGCCCTAAATTGGGGAGCCTGTCTTGCAAGTAAGAATCACAGCCAAGATATGCACGCCAGGAGTCTGATGCCACCATCTGTGCTCCACAGAGCACATCTTCATTTTTTTTTTTAAAAATCTCATCCTTGGGGCGCCTGGGTGGCTCAGTTGGTTAAGCGACTGCCTTCGGCTCAGGTCATAATCCCGGACACCCGGGATCGAGTCCTACATCCGGCTCCCTGTTCGGCAGGAAGCCTGCTTCTCCCTCTCTCACTCCCCCTGCTTGTGTTCCCTCTCTGGCTGTGTTTCTCTCTGTCAAATAAATAAATAAATAAATAAATAAATAAATAAAAACAACTATAAAAAAAATCTTATCCTTTGAAAACTTCTTTTTTGGGGTATGCTTCATAAGGAATATAGTCATACATACTTATTACTTGGGAATATAGTCATACATACTTATTACTTGCAAACTCAAAAACCTTTTCCTGGTAGAAGTGCCCACCATGCTTTGCCATTGGTTTTCATATGCTGTATTGCATTGTTTGCTTTTGCTTCATTTTCATTGGTCATATTTCTTCCAAGGAATTTGAAGTCTCTTTGGACTGTGTCTAAAACTTCTACTCTGTCTCCTATAGTTGGCCCAAGTATCCCTAAATACTCACTGAATTGAAGTAAACCGATACTTCACTGACCTTCTCCTTCTGAAGCAAAGCAAAGCTAGTGTAAATATATAACTGCATAGATTTCTAGACCTTCTGGGGCAGGCTGGAGCTGTTACCAAGCCCAGCAAATAGAACAACATAGTAACTTAAAAATAATTCTGCTATACAAACATGAAAAGTGTTACTGCGGGCTCCCAGAGGTGTATAATGCATTTGAACTTTAAAACACCAAATTGAACTTGTATTTAATTTGGGGTTTCTCTCTTGAGGAAGCTCAAACTGCCCCTGGGCAATCAGCCGCCTTGGAGGTGGATATAGTGTGTGCTCTGGCTCCCTCTGTCTGTAGGAAGGAAGAGGGCTTTTTTTGTTGTTTGGTTTTGTTTTTTTTTAAATTTGGAGAACTTCTTAGCTCAGATTGTATAATGACTGATGTTTACTGCATATACTGCCAGAGAAAATTTATCTCAGGGTCAGAAAAGGTTTAGGAAAACTTACTGAATCTTTCTCCTCACATGGCAACTAAATACACATTTTCGTTCCTTTCACACGCTAACAATCCTGCCTCTGAAGCTAGATTCACTATAAACTGCTTACTAATTGTCATAGAACACACATAGAGCTTGTTCAGCTGTGGCTTTCGCAGTCTTCTAACTGGGGGTAAAAAGTACAACCTTGATCACTAGCATGGTTTATCACACAAGCCTCGTTTTCCCACACTGTCTGCTAACCCTGTATCTTGGAAATGATTTCTGTGACAGGACAAGGGGGTCTCAACTAGTGAGAGGAATCAAATATCTAGAAGTCCTTGATTCATCAAGTGGAATTAGGGACACACACATCTTTCCCTAGCATGTTGTGTCTTTCCTAATGCCTTCTTTCCAGAACCTTCATTTTTTTTTTTTTTAAGATTTTATTTATTTGACAGAGAGAAACACAGCTAGAGAGGGAACACAAGCAGGGGGAGTGAGAGAGGGAGAAGCAGGCTTCCCGCCAAGCAGGGAGCCCGATGTGGGACTTGATCCCGGGTGTCCGGGATCATGACCTGAGCCGAAGGTAGTCACTTAACCAACTGAGCCACCCAGGCGCCCCCAGAACCTTCATTTTTCAAAAAATGTTATCTATTAGAAAGAGAGAGACCACACAAACAGGGGAGTGGTAGGCCAAGGAAGAGGGAGAAGGAGGCTCCCCACCAAGCTGAGAGCCCAATGTGGGGCTCCATCCCGGGGCTCCATCCCAGGGCTCCATCCCAGGACTCCAGGATCACCACCTGAGCCGAAGGCTGACGCTCAACCTACTGAGCCGCCCAGGTGCCCCTTCCCAGAACTTTTATATATGAGTCTAAATTATTACTTAGTTATGTCAGTGATTGATCATTTGAGAGTTGGCTCCAACATCCCCAAGCAGAATTCCTCTGCATGGTATCCCTCCCCCGGGCACTGAGGCCTCTCTTCCCCAGTCCCTTCATGTTCAACTCCAAAGACCAGTGAAGACTGAGATGCTGCCAGTGCCTGTTACATTACAGAATTCAACAAAGATTTGTTTATATAAATATGATTTAAAGTCATATTCTATTTCATGGGCTAATTTTTTTTATATGTGAGAATTCCTTAATATATGCAAAAATGTGTTTTATTTCATTAATCCTAAAGGGGGTTTAACAATGCTCTACATAAAATGTTTGTTGTCAAGGAATGTTACTTATATTACAGTGGAATGAAACAGGCCTGGCCAGGTTCCGCCACTTTCTGTTTGCAGAGGCAATCTACCATAGGCCCTTAACACCTCTGCACACTCTTGCCACATATGCTAAGAATGCAAGACACTGCTCACTTGGGCCATTTCTCAGGGTTGTGCTTGCAATGAGCAAACTTGAAGAATGAGGGTGTCTCCCCATGGGACAAAGGGTAATCCCTGCTTACTGCTTACTATATAATGGTGGGTTCCCCAAGTTTAGCATTCCTTTCCTGTAATGCAACCCAAGTTGTGAGCAACCATCCATCTAGACCCATCTGCTTCATTCCTGGAAGAAGGTTCAGAAAACCAAAGCAAACATGTTGACCCTCTGGCTACTGCTTTTGCTGTAATAACTTTTCATTTCTGACCCAGTATTCTTTCCTGTGCTGGGTCAGCATCCATGAAATTGACAGGCTGATATATTAACCCGGAAGGAGGGTAAAATCTCAGATTCTTCACAGTTCTTGATACTTACTAGCTGGGTGTCAGTACACAATTAATTTAACCTCTCTTAGCTGAAGTGTCTCTTTTTTATAAAGGGGACAACAGTACCTGCCTCATGGCACTGTCGCAGGGGTTTAATTAAGAATGGAAAGATCCCTAGCACACTAGATTCTTCCTGGGAGCTCCCTAGACTACTTTGCTTTGATGCCTGACGCTAGGCAGGGACGAAGGGCATGGACCACAGTGTGGGCTGTGGCTGACGGTGGTTTGGTGCCCAACTGGTCTGTGGATCTACCTCAAGAGCGCGCGCAGCGGCAGCGCCGCAATTTCTACGTGGCGGGGTTCGGAAAGCCGCAAAAGGATTGGGGAAGGAAGCCAGAGATTTTTGTCTGCGGCGGTTGCATAGCAACCACGCTGTATTTACTTAGATTGTATATTTCCAGTGGCTTCAGGGCCGTGCTGATGGGGACGACTGGGCACTGAAGACCCCACCCCCCACACCATCACCCACCTGATTCCTGGCGACGGCGCCATTACGCGGAGCCTTGGGCTCGGCCGCCGGCCGCCACTCCCGGGAAAGCCGGCGGCCGTACTCGGGCGCGCGCCCTCCAGCCGCGCGCACCCGCACACTCATGCTCCCGGCCCTCCCACGCGCGCAGCCACCCTCGCGGCTGCCGCCCACGCAGCCGCGTACTCTCGGAGCACGGGCGGCGGATGGCTGCGCGGCGCCCGCGGAGGCGGCTCCCCGCACTTGGATGAGCTCTCAGAGGATGCTGCGGCGCGGGGCGCGTCGCCCCCCTCAGTCCACCAGAGCCCGGATACCTCAGAAATTCGGCTCTGGGTCTGTGGGGAGCGAAATGCAACCCAAACCCCGTTTTACTGAACCCTGCGCAAATAAAACTCGCACAAGCACGCACACAGACGCCGCCGCGGCCCGCCGGGGAAGAGTCCGGGACCCGGGAGGGGCGGCCGTTCAAGATCGGCCGCTACGCGACGTAAGTGCCCGGCGTTACGGACCCGGCTCAACGGCGCAACGGCCCGCCTGGTTCCGCTTCGACCGGCCCGGGTCTGGGCGGGGCGTGACCGGCCGCCGGAGAGACCCGGTAGGCGGGGGCGCGCGGGGCAGGAAGGGACCGGGGAGGGAGAGCGCGAGGGTGATTTGTCCTGCGCGGCCGCGTCCTGGGCAGGCCAGAGACCGGGCTGCGGCAGCCCTCAGACCGATCGACCGACCGGGGTCCGGCGGACTCGCAGTACTCGTCGACCTTGTGAGAGGCGGCTGCTGGCGAAGCACGCGCGCCTGCGGCTCGCGTTCGGTAGCTGCTGCCCAGGCTAGCTATGCCCTGGCCTCGGCGACACAGACGGAAAGCTAGAGGGGCGGCCAAGGGGGCGGTGGGAAGGGCGCGGGGCCGTCGCCTCTGGCTTAACACAGCAGATGCGCGAAGACTCCAACAGGTGGCTCCGTGGCGCAATGGATAGCGCATTGGACTTCTAGAGGCTGAAGACATTCAAAGGTTCCGGGTTCGAGTCCCGGCGGAGTCGCAGTTTTTCCCTCTCCATAATTTATTTTCTGACCCCCTAATTTCTCTCCTCCCTCATTTTTTTCGTAGTTGGTTGAACTTGCCTCTCCTTCTGTGCCCTTTCTCCTCCTGCGAGCTGCTTCTGAGGCCGTGCCACCTGTAGCTGCTCGCGCGCGTGCGCTCGCCCCCGGCACCCCGCCCCGCTTCCTCAGCTCGGTGACTGAGGGTCTGGGCCCAGCTCACAGCGGAGCCTGATCCAGGAATTGCGAGGAGCGGCTTCGGGCGGCGGCCAAGCAGGCCTCGCCGTTTAGGCCCAAAGGTGGTCCGGGTCTTGGGTGTTGCGAGGAGCCGCCCGCACGCCCCAGGGCTGACACCCCCATGCCCGGATCGCGACCGCGACTGCCGGGGAGGGCGAGGGAAGGATGAGAAGCACCCCTACACCGTGACCTGCGATGTGCTGGCTGATTGCCTTTCCAGCCCAGAAGGCTTAAAAATTGTCACGTACCGGAATTCCCAGTGGGAATCCTGTCAGAAATGCAGATTTCCCGGCCTCACCGCGGAACACAGATTCAGTCGATTGGGGACCGGGCCCAGGAATTTGCATTTCTGAAAAGAGTGCCCGCTCTTTCCCCCCATGATTCCGTGCGAAGCGCTCCGAGGTCCCTTCTGCCCATCAGCAAGGCCAGGCAGGGATTGCTGTCTTGTCTTTCTTCCCCTGACAACTCAAGGGTTTGCATGAGAGTAGGGTTCCTCCTCGCTAAATGCGAATCAGTGAATGAACGAATGGAATTTTCAAAATTCACTGTAACAAACTCGCTGCAAAACATACAAAATCCAAAATTGCCAACAAAGGTACAGAGAAAAGTAAGCATGCTTACTTTTTCGTTGTTCCTGTATCTTCGCCTTGCAGTTCCATTAGCTACTAGTGAAAATGATTTCTTGGAAATATTTTTCAGATTTATCTTATGCACATGTCGTTTTTACATATATTGTCTCTGTTGATATTGACATCAGTGATACACAATTGGTAGTATGCTATACTTAACTCTTTCACTTATTAATGTAGGTGGAGCTGCCTTGTTCTAGTGTGCATATATGTACTGTAATGATTTCATAGCCCCCAATAGTTGGACATTTAGGTGTCTTTTCCTGTTACAGTGCTTCAGTGAATATGCTTTTTCTTACATTATTGTACACAAGTGCAAGTATATCTATAGGATGGATTCCTAGAAAGTTGGATTGCTGGGTCATAGGTTTGTTTGTGCATTCTTTTATAATTATGGCCACATTGCTCTCATAGAGCATTTACTCTGGGTGATTTACTCTCACCAGCAATGTGCGAGAGTGCCCATTTCCTCACAGTCCATCTGTTAACAAATAGGTGAAAAATGGTTTCTAGTTGTAGTATCAATTCACATCTTTTATTATGAGGGAAAGCCGAGCATTTTTTCATATGTAGACTAATTTGTATTTCTTTTTTGTGGTTTATTTGTTCTTGAGTTCTCTATTCATTTTCTTATTATATAATTGGTCATTATCCTATTGGTTTGTAGGAGTTCATTACATATTATGGAAACCAGTCCTTTGTTTATGTTACAATGATTCTTTCTCAATGTATTTGCCTTTTGATTTCATATATGGTATTTTATTTTTTTGCCTTACAGAAATTCATATATTTGGATTTATCAATCGTTTCCTTTATGGCTTGTAGGTTTGGAGTTATACTATGCTCAGATTATTAAGTTATTTCATTATGTTTTATTTTAGTGCTTTGTATGATCTTATTTTTGTACTTAAATCTTTATTTCATCCAGAATATACTTTTGTATAAAGGATGAGGTGGGAATTTGGTCCCAGAATCACTGGTAATGAACATCCTTCTCTACTCTTTTATTTGAAATGTCACTTTTATCATTTTCTAAATTTCCATTTATATTTGGGTTTCTGGATTCTCTATTCTATTCCATTGATCTTAGTTCTGAATTACCAAAACTGTGCTGCTTTTATATCTAGTGGGCCCAATCCTTTCTCATAACTTTTTTTTAAAGATTTTTTCCTCATCTATTCTTGAATTTTTTCCTACATGTTAGTAAGTTAGCATTTATTTAGAATTTGTTATATTATCAGGTACTATTCTAAGTGCTTTATGCATTTTAGGCATTTAATCCTCCTGATGACCCTACCAGGTTGGTATCGTCCCCTTTCATGGAAGGAGCATCTGAGACAGAGAGGTTAAATAACCGGTTCAGGAATATACAGCTAATAAGCAGCTAATTGCCAAAATACCTGGGTCTTTGGGTAAAATCATAATTCTCTATTATCTTTTCACATGAGCCTTAGTTACAGCTAATCTGGTTCTAATCAGGAGATATTTGTGTTGGAGTCCTGTTATTTTATTGATTAATATAGGGAGAACTGAACTAACACTGTTGAATTTTCCTATTTAAGAGCTACAGGGGTGGGGGGAAGAACACGTATGCTTTTCCATTTATTCAGTCCTTCTGTGCTTTTCAGAAGTATGTTAAAGTTTTCTCTATATGTATTGTGACTTACTTGTTAACTTTATTCCTAGATAATTTCTTTTTTGAGATCTTTTCTTCCTTTATGTTTTCTTTCCCTCCCTCCCTCCCTCCCTCCCTCCCTTCTTTTCTTTTCTTTTCTTTCTTTCTTTCTTTCTTTCTTTCTTTCTTTCTTTCTTTCTTTCTTTCTTTCTTTCTTTCTTTCTTTCTTTCTTTGACAGAGAGAAACACATCTAGAGAGGGAACACAAGTAGGGGGAGTGAGAGAGAGAGAAGTAGTCTTCCCACTGAGCAGGGAGCCCGATGCGGGGCTTGATTCCAGGACTTTGGCTTAACGACTGAGCCACAAGATGCTCCTTTTTTTTTTTTTTTTTTTTTT
>PITA01019781.1:0-36606 GCA_004023965.1 Spilogale gracilis
GAAAGGGTTCAACAAGGGGGCAACAGATGTAGTGAGCACTGATACCCCTTTATTGATGTCCACTTCTTCCTTGGCTGAAGGCTTGACATAGATGAAAATACAGCTGCCATATGTGATGGAAACAACAATGACATGAGAAGAACAGGTAGAGAAAGCTTTTTTCCTTTGAGAAGCAGAAGGGAATCTTAGAATTGTCCTGTTGATACATGTGTAGGAAAGATTGACACCTATCAGTGTAATAACGAATGTCAGTACTGCACACATTATAACTATCTGTTCTATAAACCAAGTATCTGAGCATGAAATCTTAAAAAGAGGAGATGCATCACAGCCAAAATGATCAATAGCATTAGAGTCACAGAATTCCAGCTGGAGGCCCATACTAAGGGCGTGATGATGATCATTAGCCCAGAGATCCAGCAGCAGAGCAGGAGGATGGTACAGACTCTATTGTTCATGATGGTCACATAATGAAGGGGTTTGCAGATGGCCACATAGCAGTCATAGGACATGGCTGCCAGGAGAAAAAATTCTGTGGTCCCCAAAAGCCCAATAAAAAATATTTGACTGGCACAAGCATTATAAGTAATGGTGTTGTCCCCAGTTGATATGCTGTACAGGAATCTGGGAATACATACTGTTGTGAATGATATTTCTAAGATGGAAAAGTTTCGAAGAAAAAAATACATAGGTGTTTTAAGATGAGAATCCATGAATGTCAGAATGATTATGGTCAGATTTCCAGTAATGCTCAGCACATAGGTGAGAAATAGGAAGATAAAAAGGAAAACTTGCAGCTGTGGGTCCTCTGTAAGTCCCAACAAGATGAATGTTGTTATTGCCGTGTGATTTCTCATTGCTACCTTTGATGTTTTAGGCAATCTACATGTAAAATGTTGAAGAGAAAATATCTAAATAGAAGAAAGGAAACAATAAGGCAAATTCAATGGACAGAAAAGAGCAAAACAAAAGGGAAGTTCGAAAGAATCAAGAGCTGATTCTTAGAAGGCATAAACATTGCTAAAACTGTTGTGAGACTGAGCTGGAAAAAAGAAAAGATTTATCAAGAATAAGAGCGATAACATCATTAGAGATTATACAGATATTAAAATTAAAATCCAGTATTTTGAAAACATCTGCAAAGTAGATTTGGCAACTTAAAAGAAATGAACTAATTCTTTGAAAGATATAATTTACCAAAGCTAATTCAAGATGAAATATCAAATCTATATAGCCCTGTAACTATTAAAATGAACAAATATATATTACATCACCCTCTAAAGAGAACACAGGTTTAGATGTCTTAATTGTAGATTTCTACTGAACATTCAAGACAAATAAAAACATCAGTTTTATACAAATCCTTTTGTAAAACTGATTGTTGAAAGCAAAAACTGTAACTATCTGGTCGAGCTTCTGATGTATATAAACATAATACAAATGATAGCCACAATAAAAAAGGGAAGAGTGTAGGGTCCTATATAGTAATACATTTTATACATTCTACCTCCAGTGGTAAAAATTGATTCTAAGTGGTCTGTGAAGTGTTTATTGTTTATATTGTAATTCACAAACAAACTTTTAAGAAGTGGTGCAAACACATTATATAAATTTAAACAAAACACTAGGGTTATTCATTTGAAGTCAGGAAATGGGAAACAAAAGAAAGAATAATGAGAACAAACAAAAAGTTCAATCATAAGAGCTAACATTGTATAAGTGATCAAAGCATACATCACTGGTTAAAAGACAGAGATTATTAGAATGTGTTTTCTAAAAAGTTGCCCACCTAGATGTGGCATTTAAACACTTTACATCAAATATAATGGCATAAGTAAGTTAAAGTAAAAGAATAAAATAACGAGTACCATGTTGACAGTAATAAAGAGAATGTTGGAGTAACTATGTTAATAACACCAGCCAAGTTAACAAAAATACAAAAGAAAATTACATACTGATAAATAAGCCAATTCACTAAGAATACCTAAAGATCCTGATCATTTATGTGTATCACAATGCATCAAAATATAAGAAGAATAAAATAAAAAAAGAAAAAATATAAGAAGAATAAACTAGCATGAATGAAAGAAGAAATAAATTGGCAATATAGTTGGAGATTTCTCTTACTAGGAACTAGCTGACTGAAAAGCAACAGAATTATAGAAAACTATACAGTATCTCCAATCAATTATATATAATTGATATTTATAGAACACTCTGCCTAATAATGGCAGAATATACATTATTTTGAAGTATACATGGAAGATTCAACTAGACAGATATTTTAACAAGAGCGATAATATAAAACAAATGTGAATAAATTTAAACAAATAGAAATCATATGAAGATATTCTTGGACCACAAAGATTTCAAACTGAAAATCAATAACCAAAGGAAAACAGAAATAAAAAATTTACAAATTGTGTAAACAGGTCACTTCTGAATAACTTATGGGTCAACCCAGAAGACACATAGAGAATAAAATAACACAATGAAATAAATGAAAATAAGATAAATCATATCAAAATATGTGGAATACAGCTAAAACTAGGAATGAGTGGAAAACATATATTATTAGAAAAGAGAAAAGTTTCAAATCAAATATAAAATCTTTGACAAGAAAAACTAGAAAAAAGGGGGGCTGGGTGGCTCAGTCAGTTAAGTATCTGCCTTTCACTTTGGTCAGGATCCCAGGACCCTGGAATTGAACCCTGTGTTGGGCTCCCTGCTCAGTAGGGAGTCTGCTTCTACTCTCCCTCTGCCTCTCCCCTCGGTGCTCTCTCTCAAATAAATAAGGAAAACTTAAAAAAAAAACCTAGAAAAAAGAATGAAATACACTGAATGGGAAGCAAAGATAAAGACTGGAAATTAATAAAGCTAGAAACAAAAGTACAAAAGAGAAAATTAATTTAGCCAAAAGCTGATTCTTTAGAGATTAATGATACTGATGAACTTCTAACCAGATTGACAAATGAAACAAAACCAACTAAAACCCAGATAGGGAAAATGCACTTCCTATAGAAAAATCAGAAATAAAATCTGTCACCCCAGATCTCAGATATTGAAAGGATGGTAAGAAGATACTATGAGTCATTAACACAAATATTTTAGACAACTTAAATGAAATAGATGAATTTCTCAAAGTCAGCAAATTACAAAAACACATCCAATATGAAATACATAACCTGAAAATGCTACAACTACTAAAGTAATTGAATTTGTAGTTAAAAAACATTTGAAAGCAAAATTTCCAAGAGTAGATATTTAAACATGAAATGTTATGAATTCTATACAATCTGTTTGAGAAAATAAGAGTAGGGAATGTATCCCATCCCATTTTTTGAGGATTTAAATACTCAAATAAGATTTAGAAAGAATGCAAGGGCCAAAATAGAAGGTCACATTTGAAGAACATGAAGAATGCTGGGAATTTGCACTACTGGACACCAAGAATTATTTTAAGACAACCATCACTAATGCAATGTGACAAACCAAAAAACAATATTAGACAGATTTCTTAAGAAAACAGAAGGCATAAGCCTCCTCTCCATCTCCTTTTATTAGGTGAGTGTTACCATGATATCAAGACCAAACAAAAATATTACAAAGACAGAAAAACTATTGAGCAATGTCCTCTATAAAAATAGATAGAAATTTTCAACAAAAGAATAGCAAATCAAACTCCTTATACTCAGTAACAATATAAGCATAGCATATCATGAGAAGATAACATTTACCCCAGGATTCAATGTTGGTTCATTATTTGAAATCAATTAATTCATTCTCTATAATAACAGAAAAAGGGAGAATCCATCGTTTCTTCTGAATCGTTTCAGAACAGTATATTTTTTTAAAGGATTTCATTTATTAATTTGACAGAGAGAGCACAAGCAGGGAGAGCAGCAGGCAGAGGGAGAAACAGGCTCCTGAGCAAGAAGCCTGATGTGGAACCTGATCCCTGGATCCTGCCCTCAAGATTGAAAATCAGACAGATAAATACAAGAAGTGAAGGTTTAAGGGAGCAGAGGCTCATGAGCAGACATTGCCATAGGGTCTAGTGCCAGAGTAGGAAAACCTGAGGTATAATGTCAGGAAAATCACCTCGTGCTTCTTCATGGGAAGAGGAAAAGGGAACCATTTAGAAAATACATGGGAGTGCTATGTTCTTCACATCGCCAGCCCTCACCAAAGTCTAGCTGATTAGAGCCTAAGTTGCCGGGACACTGTAGAGCTTAACTGACCCTGGACAAGGAAATAGCCAACTCAGTATCCTCTAGGCTTCCCTGGCTTCCCTGTGGGAGAAGGGACATACCAACTCCTGCCCACTCAAACCTTCCTGTTCTACTTCAGTGGGGAGAAAAACTGAGAAATACTTATGAAATTTATAGCCCAGAGGCCTATGCTCACTAAGACACTGAGCCCTAACCATAGAAGTCTAGACTGCTTCCCCTCCCCCTATGCCTGACCATCACATTTCTAAAGGTCTACTTGCTCTGTTCCTTTTACCCAATGCATTGTGCCTGGCTCCCAAGAAAAGAATACAAGCATAATTAAAGGAAAAAAAAAAAAAATTGAAGAGGCAGAGAATGATTCAGAACCAGATGTGGCAGAGATATTGGAATGATAAGACTGAAAATTTGAAATAAATATGATTACTATCACAAGGGATTTAATGGATATAATAGATGGAATGCAAGAACAGAAGGGAAAGAGAAGTAGAGTTATGATCCAAAAACCCCCCACAAACAAACAAAAAAACAAGCACCACCACAATCACAAACAAAAACAATTCCCAAAGAATTAAATAATTCCTTGGACAAACAGAAATTAAATGTATCAGTTGTCAGTATCCAGACTTGAAGAAACTGTTAAAAGATAGGCTTTAAAAAGAAGGAAAATATTGTTTACCAAGTCAGAGATCTACATAAAGTAAGGAAGAGCATTGCAGAAACAATAGTGAAGGTAAAATAAAAACAATTAGGGCACTTGACATACTCTAGGTGATTGTAGGCTGTTGAGAATAAAAAGGATCTGGATGGCAAGATGTTACTTCAAGGACCTGAGTTAACAGGGAAACAGAGCAAGCAAGAGATTAAAAATCCATTAAAATAAGAAAATGGGCCAAATCTTCTAACTGGAAAGACCCCCACGGAAGTCTGAGAGGACATGTCCTTGGAAAAGGTTTGAGAGGCCCCCAGAATTTTGTGGACTGAAGCTGGACTGAAGGGTGATGGTCTTCCTCTGCACAATCCAGGTTTATAAGTCTGTGAGAGAGGGTTGTTTTTTCAAACGTGTATGTATCAACACTAAAGTGCAAGGAACATGAAATAACAGAGAAAACTCCACTCAAATAACAAAATCTTCATTAGCAGGGTCTAGAGAAATATAGGCACATCTGACAAATTATTCAAAATATCTGTCATAAGATGCTCAATGAATTAGGAAAGTGGCATCTGTTTTAGTTTTATTGCATTTGTTTCAAGTCTTTAACAAGTATAAATATTTTGTTAAAGATTTTATTTATTTATTTGACAGAACGAGTGAGAGAGAGAGACAGCAGAAGTAGACAAAGCGGCAGAGGGAGAGGGAAAGCAGGCTCTCTGCTGAGTGGGGAGCCTGATGCGGGACTCGATCTCGGGCCCTGGGTTCATGACCTGAATAGAAGGCGGACACTTAACTGACTGAGTCACCCTAGTGCCCTAAGTATTAATATAAAAAAATGATAGAGAACATGGAAATTCTATAAATAATTACTCAATATCATTGTCAGGGTGCCCGGGACCCCATCCCTTGGCTACATAACTGTTCACAAAATGGCGGCTGGCAGATCACCATGTACCGCCAGAATTGTGGTAAACAACTGACCTGCGCCTTCCAGTTGAGTAACAAGGACTCGTAACCAGCGCATGAATGGTGAATGCCTCAACCAGCTCCTCAATGCTGTACATGCCTTGTGCACGTGAACAGCCTCCTGATTGGCTGCTGTATTGTATATAAGCCGAGGGACTTTGGGGGGGGGGATAAGGAGAGAGATACCTGTGTGAAGGGAATGAAGGCGAAGAATAAAACGGCTACTTGTACCAGTTTCGTGTTGCGTCATCTCTGCGGGCAGGGGTTGCGTGACAATTGGTGCTGAAACCTGGGAACCTCTTGCGCAGGCAATACACGTAAGTACTCATCTTAATTGAATGATAATGTTTGCCTGGGGGCAACCACAAAGGTAAAGGAACACTTGCCATAAAGCAACTACAAAGGGCTGCAGCATAATGATCGCAGAAGGCGACTTTAACTGTTTTGTATATGAGGTAAAAATGGGATCCGAGCTCTCCAGACTCCGCATGGAAAACCCCTTGCGGGCGCTTTTGAAAGCTAATGGGACTCCGCTCAAGGCTCAGAATGCCTGAGCGTTCTTAAGGACTATAGAGCATCAGGCTCCTTGATTTCTAGAGGAGGGTCTCTTAAATGTTCCACAATAGTGGAAAGATAAGGAAGGACACACTGGATTATTTCAACCCTATATATGTGCATTACCAATTTCATTATGGGGATGAGATATCTTAAGCCAAATGGATCTTAAGTTAACCACTGAAAATATTTTTAATTCTCCTGTTAAGAAAATGATGCAATCTATGGGGTATAAAAATTATCAAGGTTTAGGTAAACAAGAACAAGGAATAACTCAACCCATAATTCCCTAAACACTTTAAAAAGAATCAGGGACTGGGTTTTTAGCTGGGGCCACTGATCAGAATGCCATACCACTAAGGTGGAAAGATGATAAGCCTCGCTGGATCCCTCAGTGGCCCCTAACCAAAGAAAAACTAGAGGCTGCCCATAGGTTAGTTAAGGAACAACTAGACGCCAGACACCTACGCTCATCCACTTCTCCTTGGAACACTCCTATATTTGTCATAAAGAAAAAATCCGGTAAATGGAGATTACTCCACGATCTTAGAGCTGTGAATACTCAGATGTATCCGATGGGCCCTATCCAATGTGGATTACCCCTCATCTCTGCTCTACCAAAAAATTGGCCTACTGTCGTTATAGATATACAGGATTGTTTCTTTTCCATTCCTTTGCACAAAAACGATTGTTGGAGATTTGCCTTTACTTTACCCGCCTTTAACCATTCCCGGCCCGATCAGAGATTTGAATGGGTGGTCTTGCCTCAAGGTATGGCTAATAGTCCTACTTTATGCCAAATATATGTTGACAAGGCTTTACAATCTACCAGACTTGCATTTCCTACACTGTTACTTTACCATTACATGGATGATATTTTGCTGGCCCATCAAAACGACTATATGCTAAAAAAGGCATTCTGTTTTTTAACAGAGGAATTAAAAGGTTGGAATCTCACTATAGCCCCTGATAAAATACAGAAAGGGGATCTACAAACTTACCTGGGTGCAAGGTTATCAGCCACTTTGGTTAGGCCTCTAAAACTCACTATTCGACTAGACAGCTTAAACACCTTAAATGATTTTCAAAAACTGCTAGGGGACATCGCTTGGCTCAGACCTTATTTAAGGTTGACCACTGCGGAGTTAAAACCATTATTTGATGTTTTGAAGGGTGACACAGACCTAAATTCAAAAAGAATCCTCACCCCAGAGGCTAGACAAACTATAACCTTGGTCCAGCAGCGGCTAGAATCCTGCCAAATAACACGTCGTGATCCTCAACAGCCTTTGCTACTGATAGTCCTACCGGATCATCACAGTCCCCCCACCATATTATGGCAAGGTGGCCCCCTACAAAACATTCATCTACCTAGCTCACCATCAAAAATGTTACAGCCCTATCCCGAGGCCGTAGCCCTACTTCTTCAAAAAGGTCTAAAAGAATGCCTTACCATCCTGGGTGTTCAGCCAGACACTATCATTACTCCCTATGGTCCGGAACAAATCGATTGGCTTGTTAACCACGATGCCAACTGGGCCATACTCCACTTCACCACTTCAGCTGAATTTGACAACCATTATCCCAAACTCCCATGGATTCAGTTTTGCAAAACCAACCCTGTTATCTTCCCTCAAATCACAAGACTAATTCCTCTCAATGACTGCCTGGTAATTTTCACTGACGGTTCCAAGAATGCGATAGGAGCTATAGTCGTTGGAGGAAAGACCCATACAACTCTAGTGCCCTCCTACTCTGCACAAATTGCAGAACTGGCCGCAGTTATCTTAGCCTTTACCATGTTCCCTGATAAACCTTTTAATTTACTTTCAGATAGTAAATATGTTGTTAACTCTGTGCTAATATTGGAGACAGTGCCATACATTTCTCCATCTTCGAATGTTGCTCCTTATTTCATCTCCTTATAAAAATTAATTTTACAACATAAACAACTCTTTTTTGCAGGACACCTTAGGGCTCACACACGCCTTCCAGGACCTCTATCTACAGGCAATGAGATAGCAGACTCTGCCACTAAAACTCACTTCATCTTCTCCACTGAGGAACAGGCCAAACTATTCCATGATAAGTTTCATCTAAATTCTACTACACTCCACAGAAAATTTCAAATCCCAAAAGTTCTTGCTCGACAGATCGTTAAATCATGTCAACACTGTGCCCCCCTCATTCCTGCTCCCTCTTTCGGAGTGAATCCTCGTGGATTGCTGCACAATCATATATGGCAAATGGATGTAACACACATATCGGACTTTGGCAACCTAAAATTTGTACACGTCACAGTAGATACATGTTCTGGCATTATTTTTGGCCTCGTTACATACTGGAGAAAAGGTTAAAGACGTTATCCAACACTGCTTAACTGCATTTGCTTCCTGGGGCATCTGAAAACAAATAAAAACGGATAATGGACCAGCTTACACCTCTCATAGTCTCAAACCTTTGCAGACACATTCCACATTCACTTAATCACTGGAATACCCTACAACCCACAGGGACAGGGTATAATTGAGCGCGCCCACTTGACCTTAAAAAATCAATTACTAAAACAGAAAGGGGGAATAGGGGTATCCTTCAAATCCCCCAAAGATAAGCTTAATGTAGTCCTCTTCACCCTGAATTTTTTAATTTTGGATATTAATGGACATTCTGTAGCCGATCGTCATACATCTCCCAACTCAGAAAAACAAGGTTGGGTGAAATGGAAGGATATTCTTTCGGGTCAATGGAAAGGTCTGGACCCAGTTTTACGTTGGGTCCGAGGCTCTGTTTGTGTTTTCCCACAGGACCAACCAACCCCTGTCTGGATTCCAGAAAGGCTCACCCGACTTGTGCTGACCCCTAACAACGAAAAGGCACACGATGGCACCAACACTCCTCCTCCTGACGTTGATGCTCCTGATCTGCAATCAGCCCACACATCCGTGGGAGAATAGGGAACTGCCGCCTTGAATAATGTTACCTCTCTCACTGCTCAAGCCCTTGCTTCCCAGATGGAGATTAATCAACATCTCTATTCAGGACTCATGATTCTTAATCAGCAGGTAGATTTACTCCAAGAACAAACAGACATCGTGACCCAGGTACTCGCCTTGGGATGTATCCAGCCCCTCTCCGGACTGTGTATTACCTCCAACCTGTATACCAATCTCTCTCATGCAGCAAACCTTTCCAGGGACTTGGCCCACATGCTTAATGGAACATGGTCCGCTAAGTTTCACAACCTAACAGCCTCACTTCGATCTGAGATCCTACAACTCAACGCAACTAGAATAAGCCCCTTAACCGCCTCTCAACTTCTGCAAACTCTCCAGTCAATAATGACCTTCGGGAAAAGTTGGTTTGGAACCATAGCTTTGGGATGTATTGTTCTTTTTGCCCTATTTGTACTCATTCGCTGGGTGCTGGCGTTGCAGCATACGCTAAGAATCGATTGTCAGACAGTTCATCAGGCCTTGGTAGCCATGGAAACAGGCGGCTCCCCACAAATATGGCTCAACCAGCTGGACCGGTAGTCAACGACGGGTAACGTAAGTGGTAGCCACGTACCGACCTAAGACAGAAGCTGCAACATGCTTTGCAGACTTTGATGATGGGTAAGGACGTGAGCTGACCCCTTCAGCCTAAGACAAGCATGGTCACTGCCATTGTAATAAAGGAAAAAGGGGGAGCTGTCGGGGTGCCCGGGACCCCGTCCCTTGGCTACATAACTGTTCACAAAATGGCGGCTGGCAGATCACCATGTACTGCCAGAATTGTGGTAAACAACTGACATGTGCCTTCCAGTTGAGTAACAAGGACTCGTGACCAGCGCATGAACGGTGAATGCCTCAACCAGCTCCTCAATGCTGTACATGCCTTGTACACGTGAACAGCCTCCTGATTGGCTGCTGTATTGTATATAAGCCAAGGGACTTTCTGGGGGATAAGGAGAGAGATACCTGTGTGAAGGGAACGAAGGTGAAGAATAAAACGGCTACTTGTACCAGTTTCGTGTTGCGTCATCTCTGCGGGCAGGGGTTGCGTGACATATCATGATTAATTTTTATCTTGTAATATGCAGTAAATTTCACAAACTATAAAGCTCTACATTTAAAGTGCAAATCACAACTACTTATTCTAAGAACTGCATTTAATCTATAATAATATAGTAAGTGTAGATTTTTTAAGTGTTAAGAGATCACCAATGATCTACCTGAAAACACACAAGAGATCACACACTAATTTGAAACTATATGTAACTTTTAGGGAATTTATTAACAGAACTAATACTATTTTCCGAATTGTGCTATGGAGTATGTCTTATAGAATACATTTCATTTCCACAAAATTTTGTTGGAGAAGTAAAGTATACCATATTTTAAAATTATTGAATAAGCAATGCATTGGAGACACTTGGGCATTGAAGTGGAAGAAATGGGTTGGGAAAATATTTAATTCACTACAGTGGGCCTACCTCTTTTCTCAATGATGCCCTTTCTTTTGCAGAGGGATTAGCATACATAAATATACAGCTTCCATAATAAATGAAAATGACAATCATATGAGAGGAACATGTGGAGAAAGCCTTTTTTCTCTGACTGGCAGATGGGACTCTCAAAATTGTTCTGATAATATACATATAAGATAAAATCACCAATGCCAAAGTGAATAGCAAGGCAACCAAAGCAAAGTAAAAACCAATTACTTCTAGGAGCCATGTATTTGAACACTACAGTTGTAGAAGGGGAAAATAGTCACAGGCAAAGTGATGGATGATATTGGAAGCACAGTAATACAGCTGGAACAGAAGCATAAGGGGTGGGAAAACAGTCAGGAACCCGCCCAGCGAAGCACAGAGCACAAGCAGGGTGCAGAGTTTCCTGTTCATGATGGTGGTGTAATGAAGGGGCTTGCAGATGGCAACGCAGCGGTCATAAGACATGGCAGTTAGAATGTAAAATTCTGTCACCCCCATGAAAATAATAAAAAAGAGTTGGGTTGCACAGTTATAGGAAATGGTCTTATCCCTGGTGATAATTGCCCCCAGAAACCTAGGAATACAGACAGTTGTAAATAAGATTTCTAAGAAAGAGAAGTTTCAGAGGAAGAAATACATTGGCGTCTGTAGATGACGGTCCACCAAAGTTAAGGTGCTGATGGTCAGGTTTCCAGTAACACTTAATAAGTATGTGATAAGTAAGAAGAGAAAAATCATAATCTGAAGGTCAGGGTCATCAGAAAGACCCAGAAGGACAAACTCTGTGATCACTGTGTGGTTCATGTCTCTCTCTCTCACTCACTCCTTCTCTGTCTCCTCTTTCTTCTTAAAGATAATTAGATGGCAAGAGCATTGGAGGGAGGACATGAAAGATGCAATTCATGATGATCAATATCACTGTCATTGATACAATTGTAAAATATATTCTATTGTTAATGCTGATCTTATTTTATTTTGATTGTATTGTTTGCATTTGGTTATAATACATATTTGTGAGCTTTGCTTTATTTATTATTGTTCTTATTTGATATGTAGCAGAAGTTTGTTAATATTCATACAATAACTCACATTATTGGGAAATGGTAAATAAAGTCAGTACTTTTTGCTTTGTCCAACTTATGTAAGTCATTACATTTTGTTTGAAAAAAATTTAAAAATATGCATTTTTCTTTTGTTATGTATTTATTAGTTATACCACCACCTAAAACCAGAAATGAATGTTCTTAATTCCATCCCAAGGTAAAAGTGAAAGAAGATTAAAGTAACAACCTTTATACATCTTATGATATAAGATATCAATTAATGATTTTCTTAGCAAATAAGTGTTCATCATTAATTATTTAATTTAATTATTAGTTTTATTTTATATATTAACATTTGAGGATGTAATTTTCAAGAACCTATGAGAATGTTGTATACATATTATATAGTAATATATATTTACAGTATGAAAGAGTTAATAGCCTTATTTTTTATTTAACAGAGAATATATTCACTTACTCATTTATTGTTTTTTCTTATAATCTGTCAAAATCATTAATGTTTCATATCTTCTGTGACTTGCTGGAAATGTACATACAAAAATATTTTTCTTTTTGAGCTTAAAGGTTTAGGTTCCGGGACTTTTTTTTTTTTTTTGCAAAAGTTTAGGTTTGGGAATTTGTTTTTGCAACTTTTAACAGGATATGCATGTTTAGTTGTCTTCTCTTTTTCTTCTTAGCAGCCACTGTTGATCAATGGCTGGATCCTTTAATCCAGTATGTGCTGCAAAATGGTTATGTTCTTAATCTGTCATTTTACCATTTGCTTATTCATTGTTACAGTTGATACGGAAAAGTTTAGATGAATGCCCTACTTTATTTCTATTCAGCAGTCAGAGTTGGTTCTGTAGTATCTATTTGTTTGTATCTTTAGGAATACATGGCTCTGTAAATGTTGTATTTGTTGTAGGTCACATTAGTGATTGACCTACATATTTCAAGGGAGATTGTAATTGGCAATACTCTGTCTTTGGAGTGCATTAGTCATGAGGGAGACCCTTCTCTTTTGAACAGTACACTTTTCCTCTTAGAGCATTTCTTGCCCATCTGTAGGACAAGTGTTTGCAGGCTCATGCTGCACTTTTCTATATTAGAACTGGACTGAGTCATTTCTCCAAAGAGGTTTCCTTACATTGGTTAGGAAACAGGGAATCAAGATAAGAAACTGAGTGCTAGCTGTGAAAATTACTATGAGTTGGATCATCCTTTCTAGGTAAATCAGTAGACAACACCAGCAAACATTTTTTTTCAAGTAAAATGCCTATGAGTACAATTTCAAAGCATCATTAAAATTTAAGACTGTATTATTTTAATGAAACCTCTTCTACCTTTTATGTTTATATCTTCTTTATCTCATGATGAGTGCCCTGGCTACGAATAGGATTAGATAAAATTTTAATATCACATTAATCTTCATTTGCTTCTTTTCCTCATACTATACATACAGCAGTATTAGAATAAAAGTGACAGCACTACCATCCATGATTTTTTCCTACCTAGGAATTTATCTAGGAACAATTTAAAAGATTTTAAGCTATTCTTTTTCCCTTAGATTAAATTCCACTTGAATGTACAATTCAATTATAGCACTTAAGATCTCTTGGTATAGGGGCACCTGGATGGCTCACTTGTTGGGCATCTGCCTTTGGCTCATGTCATGATCCCTGCTGGGGACCAGCCTCAGTAGAGCTGTGGGTCCCGAACCACGGGAGGCAGGCACAGTAATGACATGGACACAGGACTTGATGCCAGCTGACAGACCCGAGATCAGTCAGGAGAGACCTATGAAGCAGGCTCAGGCTCTGGACTCTGGGCTCTGGGCTCTGGGCTCTGTCTCTGCCTCTACCTCTCACTTCACGGGCTCTCAATTCACAGGCTCTGGCTTTCTGGCTCTCTGGATCTGGGCTCTGGGCTCTGGCCTCTAGCCTCTGCTTCTGTCTCTGCTTCTGTCTTTGCTTTTGTCTCTGCTTCTGTCTCTGTTCTGTCTCTCTCGACTGTCAAGGGTCCCAGTCTTTTATTATTACAGAGTGAGGAGGTTGGGGGATGCAGTTAGGTTAAAGTTTAACAAAGTGATTTTTGATTACACAGTATCTTTCTTAGAGAAACCTAGTGTTTTCATTATTGAAATACGTTATTGCAGGTGCACCTATCTACTGTTCAGAGTTAACTCCCTAAACCAGACCAAGGACATGTTATTCAGTAAGGTTTTCTTTTTACAGTTTCTAACATTTGGTGCCTAGATGATAAAGGGTAGGTTAATGATATGGTGTTTTTTAAGCAGGTCTTACAAACAAGAAGGCAATCGAAATGCTTAGATGAGTTGTGTACAAAGTTTTAGCTACATTATTAATACAATGACCAAAAGTTAGTCTGTCTGGCATCAAGGAGAAAGATAACTTCTTTTGCAAAGGTAAAAGCATTTGCTCAAGCCTGTTTTCCACGACCGGGTACAGAATTCTTTATTTATGGATCCTTTGTGTGCGTGGTAATGTCCTTGTTAGTATAATTTTATTTCTTATATCAAGCCCTTTATTTAATCATCTAAGAGCCCTGACAATATCCTCCACAGAGCTGCAGGATATTTAAGATTAAGATATTTTTAATGATGCTAAGTAGAAACAAAAGCATTTACTTGATTGTAAGTGAAGTAAGAAGAAGTAGTGTCAAAGAATTCATGGTAGTTAAACAGACAAGGAACAATGGAAACAAATTTTTTTTGTTGTCGATGATCGCAACTTCACAGAGCTCCCTCACTTTGAGGGAAGATCATGGCTCTCCTTGCCTTGGATAAGTGCTTGCCCAAGTGCACATCCTAGGGACACAAAGGATATATTGCTCTGGCCCACAAGGTATGTGGCTTTCCAGATTTTTGGCGGGGAAAGCCCGGAGGGACTTTCATCCACTTTCACGGGTACCTCCACCATTTTCTGGTGGCTTGCAGCATAGTGGGAGGGGCAGATCACACACCGTCCCCCACAGATCCTGGAGTCCCAGGATGGAGCCCTGCATAGGGCTCCCTGCCCAGCAGGAAGCCTGCTTCTCCCTCTCTCACTCCCCTTGCTTGTGTTTCCTCTCTGTGTTTCTCTCTGTCAAATAAATTAATAAAATCTTTAAAAAAAAAAGAGAGAAAAAAGAAATAGACTTCTGGTACTGTTCATTTGTTCTTGACAAAATAACTAGAGTTCGTGTAAAACTTTCCCTCTGTCTGCATGTAACAAAATCTCCACAGTTGATCCCACTGAGTGGTTGGAAGAACCGTTTTATTGAAATTTTCCTTTTCTTCATCATTATTTATTCATTTATTTACTTTTCTTCAGAATTATTTTCCTGAATCAATCTGAATTTTTTACATTTCTTCACTTCAATAAAGATGAGCAGGTTCAGTTTTCTGAAATTCATATAATTGTAAACAGAAACAAATCAAGGAAAAAAGAGATCACCAAATCCTATTTAGTAGTATTTTCAGTAATTGTAACACATAACACATATACTTGTAAGGGTTTATGCTGAATATCAACTCAAAACCTCAGGATCTATGATTTATGTGGCACTTGCTAGGACATATGAATAGATGTTTTATTCATTTTACTTTTCTTTTAGTTGGAATTAAGTGTGGGAAGGATGTTCACAATTGTGGCTTAACAAAATCATTTATTTCAGCAATATTTAAGAACTTTTTATTTATCTCATTTAGTTCTTATGACATAGTTAGTAGTCTTTTTTTTTTTTTAAAGATTTTTTATTTATTTGACAGAGAGAAACATAGCCAGAGAGGGAACACAAGCAGGGGGAGTGAGAGAGAGGGAGAAGCAGGCTTCCTGCCGAGCAGGGAGCCCGATGTGGGACTCGATCCCGGGTCTCCAGGATCATGACCTGAGCCGAAGGCAGTCGCTTAACCAACTGAGCCACCCAGGTGCCCCTAGTTAGTAGTCTTCATTATCTTTGTTCCCAAATGAAGAACTGAGGCTCAGAGAGACCATGTACCTTACATAAATTCATATGGCTAGCAGGTATCAAATACAACATGAAATTAAAGTCTGTTCTCTTAAACAGAATACCACATATTGTATATTCAATTGGAAACACACAGATGGAGGCATATTAACTTCCTGTATGGGAAATGACTACATTTATATGATAAAAAAATACTGTCCTCTTTTTATACTTTTTGATATAAACACTTGCAACTTATAACCCCAATACATTCCATTTAATCCGATTAAAAGTTGAGCTAATTAATGGACCAATGATAAGGTTTGAGAGACTTTCACTACCTAAGTATGCCTGACTTAATTCTGCTTTTCATACAGGTTTGCAAACACAGAATGACTGGAATAGTAAAATATTAGCAAATTGCATCGTTGTCATCTAGAGGAGCCAACATTTCTGATAGCTTTTCCTTTGCCATTGAACAAGTATATTTTCTATTATTGACATTTTGTCTTCTCCTTCCCATTTTTTTCCCAGGGAGAATATAGTTATTTGTGGAGAAAAAGAAAGAACCAAATATGTAAAAGAGAAAAATATCAGAATGTGTTTTAAAACTCTTCAGCACGGTTTCTACACAGATTTAACGTGTACAAGTGCTTAACGCTTATCTATTCTCTCTGTCATTCAGTCAAGGGGAATAATTTAGCAAATCAAAATAGTTACAATAAGAATGTACATAAACTATTAACATATAAAGCATTGCCATTAGAAAGAAAATCCTGGGGGACAGTGTCAAATGTGACATGAAAAGAAAAGTTCCAACAAGGAAACAACCATACTAAGTGTGAAGTTTGTTTTCCTTGATGGTATTTTTCAGACAGAGGTAAGCAACCAAATATATTAATTGCTAAGGTAGCTCTTGACTAAATGCATCTCTACGCCATGACATTTTTTAAACTGGTCATTTACCACATTGTACTAAGTCCATTCCTTGATTATATTATCAATCTGCCTCCTAGTGAGAATTTTTGATATCTTAATACTGTTAGTACACTACTCATAATATTTTTTTCTTGTTTACTCTATCGATCACCACCAATGGCAGTTGAAAAGTTTCTTGTTTTGATTGATCAAAGTTCATATTTATATTCCAAGTATTGTATTGAGTTAGTACCTTCCCTGAATAGACTATAACAGTATAATTATGTGCAGATAAGTTAAGGTGAGTAAAAACACCAGTAAAAATGTGCTTATTGTAGTAAAAGCTATGCAAAATTTGCAAGTCCTTACACAGTTTCAAATATATATAAAAGACAGCAAACACAAGTTTTTCTTCATTTTGTTTTATTTTTCTTTTTTTTTTGTTTGTTTGTTTTATTTTTCAAATTAGGCTATTATGTCAGCTGTTATAGCTCAAGACATTAGGCAAATAATTCAACATTTCTATGCATCAATTTACACTTTGGCAAAAAAGGATAATCATGTCTAATTTGTCATATAACTATGAAGATTAAATATGATATGATATAAAGCATACCTTATTTTGCATATGACACAAAATATATGTTCTCTATAGAAGAGTTGTTATTTATGAAATTCCTATCAAACTTTTAGGTGGCATAAGAATTAGTGGCTGCCTTGGGGTGCCTGGGTGGCTCAGTTGGTTAAGTGGCCAACTCTTGATTTTGCCTTGGGTCATGATCCCAGGATCTGAAGATCAAGCGCTGTGTCAGGCTCCATGCCCAGATCAGAGTCTGCTTGTCCCTCTCCCTCTGCTCCTCTCCCCACCTTCTCTCTCTCTCTCTCTCTCTCTCTCTCTCTCTCTCTTAAATTCCCATTTGGTTAATAAACTTGGGTGCATATGTTACCAATTATAAATATGTGAAGGTCATATATCCTATATTTTCGAATTATGAAGTCATGTGTTACATCTTGTTTTATAAGCTCCTTCTCTTATAAGCATTATTTTTTATAAAAATATATAACAGATAAATATTTAGACAACCACTAACTCTTTATTTTTAAAAAATGGTATTTACTATAATAAATATTATTTACTATAATATTTATTATAAATTTATTAAGAAATAAATAATACTTGCTAATAATATTTGCTATGATAAATAAATTTGTCATAATAAATAACATTTAAAATTGTTATAATACATAATATTTTATTTAATAATTATAATATAAACAACATTTATATATTATAATATTTTATATAATATATAATTTTAATATACTACATATATAAATGACTGAATAATAAAATATTATTAATATTAATATTATTCATATAAAATAATTAATAAAATAAATGTAACAAATAAACTTATTATAATGAACATCATTTAAAAATAAAAATAGTGGTTGCCTAAATATTTATCTGTTATATAGTTTTATAAAAAGTAATGCAGAAAATAAGAAGAGCTTATAAAACAAAATGTAATGCATGACTTCATACGTAGAAAACATATGATATATGATCTTCACATATTTGTAAGTGGGAGAATTGGGTAGACACTGCAGAGAATGTGCAAAAACAATGGTGCTGTAGATATTCATTTCATGATTCAAGTGATTTTTGAAGGGAAAAATAATTTTATGTCAATAAGAGAAAAGAAATTTTTAAAATAAATTGAAATAATATTGACTTTAAGTCATTACAATATGAAATATTTTTTACTGTAGTTTAATTGACACAGTGTTACATTAGTTTCAGTTGTACACCATAGCATTTCAAGAAGTCCGTACATTATGCTGTGCTCACCACAAATGAAGCTGCCCTCTGTCAGCATCCAGAGCTATTAAAATAACATTGACTATATGCCTTATGCTGCACCTTCTATTCCTGTGACTTATTTATTCCATAATTGAAAGTCTGTACATTCCACTCCCTTCACACATTTTGCCCATCATCTCCCCCACATTGATGTGGCAACCATTGGTTTATTCTCTGTATTTATAGATCTCTTTCTCTTTTGGTTACTTGTTTATTCATTGCTTTGTTTTATTTCTGAGATTCCAAATATGAGTGAAATCATATGGTATCTGTCTCTGTCTGACTTATTTCATTTAGCAAAACACCCTCGAGGTCAATCCATATGGTTGCTAGTGGCAGGATCTTATTTTTTATGGCTGAGTAATATTCCTTTATATATGTCACAACATCTTTATCCTTTCATCTATCAATATACACTTGGTTTCTTCCATATCATGGCTATTGTGAATAATGTGGCAAAAAAATACAGGGGTTCTTATAGCTTTTGAATTAGTATTTTTGATCGAACATTTTGATTAATCAGAATAGTCACCAAAATGATTTATTTTCCATAACTGCTGGTTTTATATTAACAGTCATAAATCCCTAATATGGAACCTACAGATAGTTTTAAGGGAAGACACAACTCAGCCACGTCCATGTTATCAAGAGTGTTTAGCAAATAAGCTCATCATTTCCTATAGCTGTGACATGAATATAAGAGAATACAAATCAAATTTCATTTTCTTTTATTGGATCTTCATGATAACAGCATTCATACTACCCAAAACTTTGATTTGTTTATATGAAACAGTACTTCAAGGACCAGATCTTTGAAGGTTTGTGTACTTTCTATCCCTTAGGGTATAAATAAAAGTGTTCAGCACGAGGGCAACAGAATTACTGAGAATAGTTACTTCTTTTGTCCCTGATGCCTTTTTTTTTTACAGAAGAATTAGCATATATGGAAAAAGAAATGGCAATCATGTGAGTAGAACAAGTAGAGAAAAACATTTTTTCCCCTGACTAGAAGATATAATGTATATATAGGACAAAATCACGAATGCCAAAGTAAATAGCAAAGTACCCAAAACAAAGCAAAATCCAATTAATACATAGAGCCATGTACCTGAATGAGACAGTGCAAAAAGGAAACACAGTAATCCAGCTGGGTGAGGAGTATAAGGGGTGGGAAAATGGTCGGAAACTTGCCCAGCAATGCACATAGCATAAACAGGCTACAGAGTTTCCTGTTCTTGATGGTTGTATAACGAAGAGTCTTGCAAATAGCAACATAGTGATCAAAGGATATGGCAATTACAATTTGAAATTCGGTTATCCCCATGAAAATAAAGAATAGTTGGGCTACAAAACTGTTACAGGAAATGATGTTATCCCTGGTGATAATTATCCCCAGAAATCAAGGAATTCATGTAATTGTAAATCAGATTTCTAAGAGAGAGAAGTTCTGGCTAAGAAATACATAAGCATCTGTAGATGAAAGCCCACCCAAGTTAAGGTGATGATAGTCAGTTTCCACTGACAACATGTGTGTGATAAACAGGCAGAGTAAAATCACAATCAGAAATCAGGATCATCAGAAATTTTCAGCAGGACAAACTCTGATCATTGTGTGGTGGTTTCTTTCTCTTCCATTTTTATTTCTTTTAAAGATACAAGACAGCATAAATGATTCTGGAGGACATTACCCTAAGTGAAACAAGGGGAAGGACCAAAAAAAAAAATGCATGATTATATTTATATGAAGCATTAAAATCAGTAGAATGGTGATTCTCTTAGAATGGAGCAGGGTTGGCAATTGGGAGCTGCTGTTAGCTGGTATAAAGTTCAGTTTTCTAAGAAGCCTAAGTTTTCCAGATGTTGAAGATGAATATTGTTGAAGAACATTGCTGTACTACCTTTTGCCTACAGTTAGGTCGGAAACTTGCCTACTATTTATTGATAGCTACTTATGCTTTGTGCTTCACAGGTTCATTTCCATCCCTATGGTACATTATATATGCCAGATTTATCTGACACCTGATTTACCACTGGGAAGTATATGTTGAGAGGTTATAGAAACCCTAACTTTGTCAACTATTTGCCTTCTTTCACATACAAATTATACTTCAGATAGCATGAAATTGAGAAAACATTCATAAGTTTTCTCTTACATTTTGAATACCCTTCAATTTTCTATTATTTTTTTTTATTTTTTCTCAACAACTCCTGTGCTGTATTTCTCACTTAAATATTATGCATAGAAATCATTAGGAATGGTGCAGCATGAATTAGAATTATAGTATATTTTCTATTAATAAAAAGTAGTTTATATTAGTTAGAATACCTTATTGTATACTTAATCTTCTTCCATTTTCCCTCTCTCACACACATACATAAACACACATACATCTTTCCAAAATACTTTAAGCACTGAATACCTTAAGTAGAATGAGTGGAAGAGTATTTTAACAGGTGAAATTCTAACTTTATATGAAATTAAAAAATGTTCTCTGTTATGAAGTTTTTATTTTCTACAAAACTTAAATGATTTTGCTTTTTAGGCATCAAATAATTTAGACACAAGGAGATAAATGTATATTTCAACATTGTCAGGAAGTGAAGCTTACAGTCCATGGAGAAATGTATATTTCAACATTGTCAGGAAGTGAAGCTTACAGTCCATAGAGAAATTAAACTTATTCCACATATCTAAGAGTGTATTTCTTCAGTACTCTCTGTAGCATGTGTATGTATGTATATATCTAACTGTGTATCTACTTATATCTAGTGAGTCATGATGGATTTTGGAAATATGGAGATGTATTTAGGTTCAAGTCTACAAAAGTATATATTTTAAGTATCTATTCCTTTTTTTTAGCAATAGATAAATTATATGAACACACCCTGAGCAATGTTTCTTGTTTTTTAAATGAAAACTTTCACATTTTTCAAAAAATCATATGGCATATGAAAGATTTTTTCCTCGAGAAACTGCAAGATGCTGAAGGGATTTCTGATGAAGATCAATGAAAATCACAAAATTATGTTTTTCTGTATAGAGTAAGGAAAATATCACATCAATATTTACAGTGCCTCTTCCATTCTGTGTGATAATTGTTTTCCTAAACAAAATGCAAAGTATAACTTTACAAATTAAAACTATTGGGGCACCTGGGTGGCTCAGTTGGCTGGGCGACTGCCTTTGGCTCAAGTCATGATCTCAGAGACCCAGGATTGAGCCCCGCATCGGGCTCCCTGCTCAATGGGAAGCCTGCTTCTCCCTTCTCTCATTCCCCCTGCTTGTGTTCCCTCTCACACTGTGTTTCTCTCTGTAACAAAAATAAATAAAATCTTTTAAAAAATATTAATAACCAAGAAGTTACAACTAACCAAAGTTTCAGAAGAACAGGAACCAGAAAGACATACAGAATTATTTCAACTGAATGGGATATATTAAATGTGCTTTTGAACTCTTAGGAAGAAAGAATGAATAAAGATGACAGGAAGGGCGCTATGATTTTAAGGTGCTTAAATTTCAAGTTTGTATATGTTGAATTGGCCTGCAATGTGTCTAATTTGTGACACCATAACATTTCATTTGCTTGAGAAAAATACAATCTTCCTTGCCGTGTCCATGAAGGCTCGCTTGACTTGCTCATTCCTTAGGCTGTAAATAAAGGGGTTCAGCATGGGGGCTACTGAGGTTTGCAGCACAGCAACTCCCTTGCTCAGAGACACTCTGTCTTTGGCTGAGGGTTTAATATACATAAAAATGCAGCTGTCAAGTAAATAGAGACCAGGAACATCCCATTATCTCTAGGAATTTTGTGTCTGAACAAGAAAGGAGCAGCAGAGGAAAAAAATCACAGGTAAAATGGTCGATAATATTAGACCTTAACCTTAAATTAAGGTTTAAGAGCAACAAGAGTGCAGGGAATATGATTAAGAATAAAATCAGCCATGAAGAGAAGACAAGGATGATGCAGACTCTGGGATTCATGATGGTCATGTAATGCAGAGGTTTGCAGATGGCAATGTAACGGTCATAGGACATGGCAGCCAGGAGGTAAAATTCAGCGACTCCCAACAGAATAAGAAAAAATAACTGAGAAATACAATCATTAAAGGAAATAGTTTTATCTCCTGTAATCAGGGTGCTTAGGAACTTGGGTATGCTGACAGTTGTGAATGAAACCTCTAGTAAGCAGAAGTTTCTGAGGAAAAAATACATGGGGGTCTGGAGGTGGGCATCCAGCAGGGTAAGGGTGATAATGGTCAGGTTCCCAGTGATGCTGAGCATGTAGGTGATGAGCAGAAAGACAAAGATCACCCCCTGAAGCTGTGGGTCATCTCTGTTAGTTCTGTGTGGTTTCTCATTCTTCTGTTGCTTATTTATTGTCCTGCCAGACCTCTAGGAGAACACACAAGGAACAAACTCGAAGACAGGATTAGCAAAGGTCCAATTGTGGAGCCAGAATTTGGCAGAAAAACTATGTGTTTTCATCTACAGGTGATATTTTATGAATCTTCAACTGATTCTGCCCAGGCCACAAACATCTGTGCTGAGATCTATGAACTTCTCCTCTACACTGTGTATGTCTGAACGTTAGGAAGAGTCTGACCTTCAAAGCCTTTGTAACACAGTCTAGTGCCTGGAAGTATAGGAGGCTTAAAATAAGCACCTGTCTACTTCATTCATTTATTCCTTTTGAGTTTGTTCTTGCATCACAAACACCCACCAGGTGAAGTTCTCTGTCATGCCCAATTCCTGGCTGCATATTATGTAGGTTGTGTCTGTTTTCCAAGATTTTTTTTTCTTACTTTATCTACTTTTCAAGATATATTTATCTATTGGGCCTAAATTTTCCATCTGGAGTAAATTTATAAGAAAGGACATGTAAAAGAAGCTTAAATTTTCTGACACATAATTTTAAAAAAACTTCATAAGACATTATTTCACAGTTTCATTTAAGTTCTTTAGAATGCATTCTTTGATTAATTTTACTCCTGCTCAGTAACAACACTCTTCCTTCATCAGGGTTTGCTTTTCCTAGGAAGGACTAGTTTTTCATAACACCTGGAAGCCTCAACATGCATTCTCATCAAATAGACAATATTTGCCTTTATTTGAATTGAATTTCAATTCAATCCCCAAATTGAAATGTCTGCACTGAATTTACTGGCTTTGGAGATCCTGATTTAAAAAGATATATTATTACTCTTCCATAGGTAATAATGTGTCAATGCACTGCATTTTTAAACTTATTTCAACTTTTGTGCCTATTTTTTTATTTTCTTAACTTTCCTACCAATTTTAACACTTTCTGAAAAATAGTAACTTGATTGAACTATCCTTTATGGCAATGTATGAATGAGGGAATGTATGAAGATCTGTGAAAAAAGGTATAACGTTCATGCAAACATCACTGAAAAGGACTAAAGACCAGTTTTTTAGGATTGATGGATATAGGCTTAAAGCAAGTCTACCAAGAGATGATCCAATATCACAGACCTGGGGTGTGCTATACTATAGTAGATATATAGGTATGTATAAGTATACTATACTATTTATGTAAAAATGTTAATGAAAATTCAATGGACTCTATTCATTTATCAACATCTCCTAAGCCTGGTGGATGTTATTCATACATTTATTCAGCAACCTTTGAGGAGGAAAAAACCTCAATGTTTAACAAGATGCATACGATTCCTCAAGCCAGATCATCCCAAGGATGTACTCATGCAGAATATGAAGGATATCTCTAAGCATTTAGCCCATTTATTTCTGAACACAGATCCATCGTTCCCCTGGAAGAACATGGTTTAGGTTAAACTTAAAGTATCTTCCACACGTTTTGTCAGAATCAAGAACCCCTTCTAAGAACCCCTGAGACATACTCCTTGAGCTATTCAATTGAAAATTAACAATAATACCTCATATTTGTTAGATAACATGGCCACACAATACCTTCATGGTTTCATTCAGAAACCATCACTCTTCTGTTCTTTATTGAGTCATCAATAATCAAATAAAAAAGGAAAAGGACATAAACTTATAATAAGATCATGGTATCAAAATCCTATTAAGTTCTTACTTATGACACTCTTAGGTAAATTGCTATTGCAGAAAGTATGTGAGTTAGAGAAACATGGGTTAAAAATACATATGGGCTGTTTAATGGATTTGTGACTTTGGATGGTACTTAATTCCCCTAAGCATGTGCTTTCTGCTTACCGTGGATGTAAAATTTCAAGGGCATTTGGGGAATTAATTGAAATAATATAAACAAAAGTGTCCCTAAATATGCTTTTAGAAGAGCTGCTTTATTTATCTTCTTTTAGTTGAAATTGTTTTCCAACTTTGGGCAGAATATTCACGGTAACTGTGATTGAACAAAGGCATTATTTATTCAAATGAAATATCAAGGATTTTTATATTCTATCTCATTTAGCTTTTATGACACACAGATGTATTTATCTTTATTCCCAAATGAAGCACTAGGGTAGTACAGTGTTGTACCTTAGATATATTTGTGTAGCTAACAAGTGTTCCATATATCAGAGACTAGTTAAATTTAAAGTCTGTTTTAAAGAAAGTACCACATAACCAATTTTCAATTAGAAACACAGGCACAGAGATGATCATTTTCTTCCTCTTATTTAATAGAGAATGAATAAATTATGTAATAAAACAAAACATACTAACATCCCTTTACATTTTTAAAAGTAAATGCAGTCAAAAAATGAAATTCCAATATATCCTATTTAATCTGATTATAAGTTAAGCTCCTAAGTAATGAAGCAAATGACACAATTTGGGAGACTCCATTGCCTTCTATATGTTCAACTTACCTCTGATTTTCATACAGGCTCACTAACATGCAGAATGGGTAGAACATGAAAATATTAGCAGTTGCCACTGTTGTAATCCAGGGAAACCAGTATTCCTGAACACATATCCACTTAGTGAACCCCTTTGTTTTCTACTGTTAATGTTTTTGTCCTAAATTTCCCATTATTTCATGGGTACAGAGAGTGAGACAGGAGCAAATGTGTGAAAGAGAAAATATAAGTGGGTGTTTTAAAACCATTTAAAATCATTTGATGTGGTTTCTACACAGATTTTATGTAGCATGAGTTACGTAATATTTTCTCTGTTCTCTCTGCCGATGGCTCATGGGGAATAATTCAGTGAACCGAAATTGCCAGAACAGGACTGCACACAAAACACTAAGGAATATAAAACATAATACACATTAGAATTGAGAAGCTTGTGGAACAGTGTCCAATGAGACAGGAAAAGTAACAATGAGCAAAGAACCATTCTAAGTGTGATTTGTTTCTCTTGAGAAACAGACATATCGACAAAGATTATTCTTCAGACAGAGATTACCAACTAAATACCTCAATTCATACTTCAGAACCCTACAAAATGTATCTTTACGCCACGTCATTTTTAAAAACTGGTCATCTACCACATTGTGCTAAGTCATTCATTATCTCCATTAACTCGCATATGCCTTCCAAGAATTTTTGGTATGCTAACACAGCTGATACATTTTTTCCTTCTCATTGTATTCCTCACCAGCAATGTCAGTTGAGGAGTTTCTTGTTTTGATTGACTGATGCTCCAGTGTATATTCCAAATATAATATTAGGGATTGGCACCTTCCCTAACTAGACCATAATAATATAATCATGCTCAAATGATATAATGTGAGTGTAAAAATAGCAATAAAATTGTGTCCATCCTCAGTCAAAGCTAAGCAATATATGCATGTCCATAGGAATTTGGAAAATGTATAAATAAAGCAAACATAATAAAGTTTTAGACATTTTGCTTCATTTCATTTTTTAAATCAGGTTATCATATCAGCTGTTACAGCTCAAGACCTCAAGCAAATAACTCAACCTTTCAACTTACACATTTGTAAAAAAGAGGTAATCACTCTAATTTGCTATGTGGCTGTGACAATGAAATACGGTATGATTTAGTACCTACCTAGTTGACTGTATGGCATAGAATAAATGCTCTCAACAAAAGAGATATTATTATGTGTAATGTTCCTATTAGGTGGCATGAATGTAATGGTGACTGCCTAAATACTCATTTATCTTGTATTTTTATTTTTATTTTTTTAAAATATTTTATTTATTTATTTGACAGAGAGAAACACAGCTAGAGAGGGAACACAAGCAAGGGGAGTGAGAGAGGGAGAAGCAGGCTTCCCGCCGAGCAGGGAGCCCAATTCAGGTCTCTATCCCAAGATGTCTGGGATTATGAAGTGAGCCAAAGGCAGTTGCTTAATGACTGAGCCACCCAGGTGCCCCCATCTCATATTTTTAAATATTTTTAAATATAATACAGATAAATAAGGAGAGTATATAAAATAAGACATAACATATACCTTAAGAATAACTAGAAAATAGAAGACATATGACCTTCAAATAATTTATAAGCAGTAAAATAAATACTTAAGCCTATAGCTGAGAGAGCGGAATTGGACAAATACTGTGGATATTATTCAAAAATATGGTTGTTACAGATAATATTTTTCATTTTTATAGCTTTAAGAAACTGCAATATCAGAAAAAATAAAATTTAAGAGTAAGTTGATTAAAACTATTTACTACTTTAGTTATTAAAGTATACAATATTTTTATTAACATAACAATCAGCAAAATAATGTATGTTTTATAGCCACTGGCTTTCTGTTTAAAATTGTAAGTCAATGAGGAAACAGAACCTATAAAGGCTTTGAAAGAAAGACACAATATACTTACTTTTGGCTTAAAAGAAAAATTAAAGGCTTTGGATTATAAGTATCTGTGAGATGGATATTGGAGGATACACTAGAAGTTGAAATTGTATCTGTCCTTTACTGGATCTTCACAATGATATCTATTCATGTTAATACATACTTTCATTTGTTTCTAGAAAATAGTACTTTATGAAGCAAGTTTTTGAAGGCTTGTTTTACTTGCTGGTTCCTCAGGGTATAAATAAATGGGTTTAACATGGGGGCAATTGAAGTGTTGAGAATAGCCACTCCTTTGGTAAGTGATGCTTTTTCCTTTGCTGAAGGTTTGACATACATGAATATACAGCTCCCATAAGAGATGGAAATGATAATCAAGTGAACATGTGGAAAAAGCCTTTTTCCTCTGACTAGCTAATGGGATTCTCGAGATAGTGCTAAGGATGCACAGGTAGGAGAGAATCACTAATGCCAATGTGAAGAGGAGAGTGACAAAAGCAAAGTAAAAGCCAATCATCTCTAAAAGTCATGTATCTGAGCATGAGAGTTGTAAAATGGGGAAATAGCCACAAGAGAAATGATCAATTACATTGGAAGCACAGAAATCTAGCTGGAGGATGAGCATGAGTGGTGGGAAAATGGTCAGAAATCCTCCTAGCCAGGACTCAAAGACAAGCAGGGTGCAGACTTTTTTGCTCATGATGAATGATGGTGGTGTAATGAAAAGGCTTGCAGATAGCAACGAAATGATCAAAAGACATGGCAGAGGAGAAAAAAATTCAGAAACACCCATGAAGATGAAGAAAAATAGTTGAGCTAAGCAATTGTTATAGGAAATGGTCTTGACATTCGCATTCGTAATGATTGCCCACAAAAATCTGGGGATAGAGTCACTGGTGAATGTGATTTCTAAGAAGGAGAAATTCTGCAGGAAGTAATACATAGGAGTCTTGAGATGACAGTCTATCATGGTGAGTATGACGATGGTTAGGTTTTCAATGACACTTATTACATAAGCCATAAATAAAAAGATAAAGATTACAACCTGAAGCTGTGGGTCGTCGGAGATGCCCAAGAGTATGAACTCCGTAATTACTGTATGGTTTCTTATACTGCTTTTCTTTAATCAAAGTCTCCTGTTGGGAAACAAAACAAAAAGAAAGAGTGTGTGAATAATAAAGGAATTGAAGATTTAAAAATTTAAATGTTGATATTATTAGTTCCAATGAATGAAATGAAGCAATGGAACTTTTATCCTGTGTGCATTTTTGCAATATCCACTCAGCCTCTTAAAGCACAGATATTTTATACATACTCTCTTGAAAAGGAAAACCATATTCACAGGTCTATGTTAAAATTTCCCTCATCAGTGACTTTCCATAACACCTGTACCTGTAATCAAATTGTCTGTATATGAAATCTATTTCTTAATTTTTGTTTATTTATTTATTTTTATTTTATTTTAATTCCAATATTGGTAACACACACTGTTATATTCATTTCACTTGTACATATAATGATTCAATGATTGCGTACCTCACCCAGTGCCCATCAGGACATGTGCACTCCTTCCTTAATCTCATCTCCTATTTTCCCCTTTCTCCACCCATCTCTCCTCTGGTAATCATTTTGTTCTCTATATTTAAGAGTTTCTTGGTTCCATAAAGGAGGAAAGAATGTCTAATGGGAAGAAAGAGAGTCTCTTCAAAAAATGGTGTTGTAAACTGGACAGCTACATGCAGAAGAATGAACCTACACCACTCACTTATACCATACACAAAAGGATGAATTAATCCCAAAATGGGTTAAAAATCTAAATGTGAGGGCTGTAGGCATAAAAATCCTAGAAGAGAGAACAAGCAGTAATTTCTCTGAAATTGGCCATAGCAACATTTTTCTAGGTATGCCTCCAGAGGCAAAGGAAATTTATTTCTGCAATACTAGTTGTCACATCTGTAATTTAGATATTGGGACATTGTTTTCTAGTTTCTAAGATTGCAGTCTCTTAGGACTGAAATGTCTAATTCTGATTTTTAACTTTGATGCCACTTACAAACTTCATTTTCCTCTGATTTTGGTGGACGCTGATGACCCGTAATTATGATGACTCGTAATTCCTGAGCTTTATAAGAGCATAATTATTGTTATTCTTAGTGTATATTCTTTTAAGTGTGACCAGAAGAAATAAATGTATTTCCTGTCCTAGAAATATGATACTAGAGTTGCCTTGGTTGTAAATGAGAGCAAAATTCTTTATTTGTGGGAAAGAAAACAGAAGCCAGAAATAATATTTAATACATAGATGAAGTCATAGAAATAACTGTTTTTACAACATACTGATCCATTCATATCATTTTCATGTTCTTCATTTAAATTGACAATTGACTTCTCTCTTTTTTTCTTTTTAAACTATGTTCACTTTGTCTTTTACTCTCTATATTTGTCTGAGGATAGAAGGAGTTCATAAGGGAATTTTTTTTTTTATCACCAAATATATCATTGTCTTCTTTCCAGAAGACTAAATAAGTAGAATCAATAAAATTCTCTGTAAAACTGCCTTTATAAACCACAAATTATCTTTAATTTCTCTTAAGTTATTTATTTGTGTGTGAGAGAGAGCGAGCGTGAGAGAGAGTATGAGAAGGGAGAAGTCAGAGGGAGAAGCAGACACCCCACCAAGCAGGGAGCCCGATGTGGAACTCGATTCCGGGACTCCAGGTATACGATCTGAGCTGAAGGCAGCTGCTTACCCAACTGAGCCACCCAGGAGCCCCTAGAAACCACAAATTATAAAATTGCAATCTATGTGGGACACTGGGTCGCTCAGTTAGTTATGCATCTGCCTTCAGCTCAGGTCATGATCTCAGGGTCATGTGATCAAGTCCTGCATCGGACTCCCTGCTCATCTGAGAACCTGCTTCTCCCTCTGCCTCCAGCTGCCTCTGTTTGTGCTCTCTCTCTCTGTCAAATAAATAAATAAAATCCTTTAAAAAATGTAATCTATATGATGGCTAACTGAACATAAGAAAATTTGAAAAATTATATAAAAAATGAAGTTCATTTTGTTTCAGTTAAAAAAAAACAGTTAACCAAAGTAAACAAGTTTCTTTTTTAGTAAATTCAGTGAATTTGGTTTTGCAGAAATGTTCAATGGAGAAAAATGTAGTCTTTTTCTGATAAAGAAAGGTAATCTATAAGGCTTTTATCCATCATGTTCTGTCTTTATTCTTAGCAACCAACGTTTTCTCTATGCTATAAATTCTCAGTAGTATTTTCTGTATTATTTTCTTCCTGTGGATATAAGTGTCAAACTTATATTGTACCTCTTTTTTTTTTAATTTTTTCCTGACAATCAAAATTCTCTTTCTTTAGAAATAGACACATATTTGTTATTAAACACCAGCAAAACTGGCAGATCAAAAAGCAGAGATTGCTACTGTATTTTGAACAATGACTGAAATATTAGAGGTTTAGTAATTATAAATATCTGATAACTTGGGGATCCCTGCAATTTATTTAAACAAAATAACCTATGGAATGGGAGAGAGATGAGCACATTCATTGACAAGTATGGAACATATTTACTTTTGATATGTCTAATGGTACAGGTCATAAATATATCCCCAGATTTTCTTAATTTATTTAAAAGGTGAGAGGCAGTATGTTCATAATCTACTTCAGGAGGTTTTTGTCCTGAGTTCACCCTTGTCTGTCATGTAAGAGCCTCTCACAGTGAGAAAAGCCCAGGCTGGACTGCATGCAGGCTTTCTGTACCCTCTTCTCTAAGTAAAGGAATTTCTTTCTGTCACTTTTATCTTTCCATATAACCATAAACATTTTTCTGACCTGAACTTCAAGGAGTACTATTGTAAGCCTTTGAGGTTTTCAAGAGATTTCCAGGGAGTAAAACCCTACGACTGGAAGGTAAAACATTTCACAGATCCCTGAATAAGGTGAAAATTGAATGAATACTATCCAAAGATAAGACAATTTTATCTTCTCTGGTCATTGTATAAAGCCCCAAGAGACCAGCGTGAAGAAAGAAAAAGGTGCAGAGAGAGAGAAACTCGAGCAGAAGTATAGTGATGCCGTGACATGCATCTTCCCACAAAGCTGGCAATATAGTGACATAAAAGCAAAAGTGTACCTACCAGCAACCCAATCAATCTTGTTTCCCTTTGTATATATTTTTCTTGATATGCCCATGGAACTCAGTCTATACTCAGGAGGACATTTATTCTCAGTTCCTTCGGGATTGGTTAGAGGGCTGAGCTGCGTAGCACTGGACCCTTCACTGAAGGTAGCAGCCAGACTTATTAATTGATACACCTCTACCTGTGAAAAGTAGAATGAATAAACAAATTATTTTATTTAGTTTTGTTGTGTATTTTTGTTACTAACTATAAGTGAAAATAGAGCTTTGAAATGAAAAATGTCATGAACAGCTACCAAATGCATTGGGGAAAAAAAAAACAAATAAAGCCAAAAAACATTTTCATTGTTAGGCTATTGCCCACTTTCAAAAACCATTCAGGACTAAATCCTCTGCCAGATCTAAAAGCCTCTCTAGAAATCCTTTATCTTGTCAACTCTCAGCCCTAACCTGCTTACTATTTCCACACTCCATGTGACCAGTACTGGACTTCATTATTCCCTTGAAAATGCCTGCTCTGTGCTCAACAAACTTACCTGTTCTTTCTTCTTTAAGTTATTATTATTTTTTTAAAAATATGAGTATAGTTGACACACAATGTTATGTTCATTTCAGGTGTATAACTTAGTGTTTTCACAAGTTTATACATTACACTATGTTCACAACCAAGTGTAGCTACCATCTGTCCCATTACAGTGGTGTTACAACATTATAGATAGTATTCCTTCTGTTGTGTGTTTTACTCCCATAACTTCCTCATTCCATTCCATAGCTGAAAGCCTGTATTTCCCTCTCCCCTTCACCTATTTTACCGAACCACCAACCCACCTCTCCTCTGACAACCATTAGTTTGTTCTCCATATTTACATGTTTGGTTCTGCTTTTGGTCATTTATTTATTTGAAATATTTTATTTATGTAAGTGAGAGAGAGATAGTGAGAGAGAGAGCATGAGCAGGGACAGGGGAGAGGGAGAATCAGACTCCCTGCCGAGCAGGGAGTCCTATGTGGGCCTCTCTCCCAGGTTCCTCCATTCATGACCTGAGCTGAAGGCAGACACTTAACAGACTGAGCCATCCAGGTGCACTGTTTATTCATTTCTTTTAAAGGAGCCACTATGAGGAGAATCATATGGTATCTGTCTTTCTTAGTCTGAGCTATTTCACTTATGATAATACCTTCTATATCCATCCATGTTATCTAAAAATGCAGGATCTCACCCTTTTTATGGCTGTGTATTATTCCATTATATATGTTTATATACATATATGCATATGTGTATATATATATACATAAACACATTTATATACCTATACACATACATATATATAGCATGTACACTTACATATGTATATTACCTCATTATATATATATATATATATACACACAATATTATATATATAGTATATATATAATCACCTCTTCCCTATCCATTCATCTATTGACAGACACTTAAGTTGTCCATATCCTGACTATTGTAAATAATGTTGCAATAAACATGGGGGGGTGTATATTATTGAAATTGGTGGGTTTTGGGGGGCTGGTAAATACCAATAATAAAATAATCAGGTCATAACGTATTTCTAGTCTCAATTTTCTAAGGAAACTTCATAATGTTTTCCACAGTGGGTGTAACAATTCACATTCTTACCAACAATGCATGTGAGGTCCTTTTTCTCCCCATCTTATCAACCTGTGTTATTTTTTGTCATTTTGACTTTAGCGATTCTGACTGGCATAAGGTAACATCTCAGTATGGTTTTGATCTGCATTTCCCTGCTGATTCATGATGTTGAGCATCTTTTATGTGTCTGTTGGCTATGTATATGTCTTTGGGGAAATGTCTATTTAGGTCCTCTGCCTATTTTTTAAACAGATTTTTTGCTTTTTTGGTGTAGAATAGCATAAGTTCTTTATGTATTTTGGAATGAAACCCTTATCACATATATCATTTGCAAGTATTTTCTCTCATTCAGTAGGTAGACTTATTGTCCTATTAATGGTTTCATTTTTTGTGCAACAACCTTTTGTTTTGCTGTGGTCCCAATAGTTTATTTTTGTTTTTGTTTCTCTTGATTAGGGGCTATATCTAGAAAATTGTTGCTACAATCACTGTCAGAGAAATTACTGCCTGTGATTTTTATCTAGGATCATTTATGATTCCAGGTCTCACATTTACGGTTTCAATCTATTTTGGGTTCATTTTTTTTTTTTGAGAATTTTGTTTTTATTTGAGTATATGGTTTTGGAAAGTGGCCAGTCTCATTCATTTACATGTAACTGTCCAGCACTGTTTATGGAAAACTACTATTCTTTCCCCATTGTATTTTCTTATCTCCTTTTCATAGATTAATTGACCCTATAATCATGGGTTTATTTCTTCGGTCTGTAGTTTGTTGTATTGATCAATTGATGTATGTGTCTACTTTTTTACCATACTGTTTTGATTACTATACCTTTGTAATATATCTTGAAATCTGAGATTGGGATACCTCCAGGTTTGTTCTTTCTCAGGATTTCTTTGGCTATGGGGGTCTTCTGTGGTTCCATACACATTTTAGGATTATCTGTTCTTATGAAAAATGCTATGGGTATTTTTATAGGGGTTGCTCACTGAGGACTCAGGCTACAGGCCACAGATCCTAGTTAAGTCTGGGCTTTTTGGGTAGATGGGACACAGTGACCCGGCAGCTCTTTCGTATTTTTTAATTACACTTTTTTTTTCCCTGCCTAGAAATAGAGGAATTTATTCCCAGTCCCTCAGTACTATCCCTCCCACTTATATTCCCAGTAAGGGGATGGAGGCTCCCTTTGTTACTGAGTCTCTCTGTTCATTCTGTGCTCCTGTCTTTGTCTTTGTCTTTGGTTGTTCAGAAGCCATTCAGTAAACCCCAGTTTTTCTTCAGGAGGAATTGTACTACCAATGGGCATAATGGGTGTGGAGGAGGTGTGTTCAGGGTCTTGCCACCACACCATCTTCTCCTGTCAAAGACACATTTTAATATCTTGAAAACTCAGAAGAGTATTTGAAACTTTAACTTTTCATTTTTAATGATAAGAGTGAATTGCAGAGAAAACCAGAGGAGACTTCTATATAATTTAACAGTTTCATTGTTGGTTAAGTTTTAAGAAATGAGTTGCTACTTATATCACATCATTAGCTACAATGCTCAATCCATTTGTATGCATTCCTTTGCATATATACAAGTAGTGGCAGAACATATATGTGAGTACTAAATTTTGATAGATATTTCAAAATTTCCTTCCCACAAACAAGAATAAACACCATTGCAAGCTAAGCATCACAGATATTAAAAATCACTTACACATTTTACAAATGGAAAGGCAAAACGAAGACACAATACACTTGATAATAGACAGTCATGTAAAGACCAGATCATAGTGTGCTGATATCGAGGTTTAAGAGACACAATATCTTTGTAAACTTGCAAAACTTATTTAAGCTTTCTGAGCGTCAATTACTCTACTCATAGAATGAGAAGACTAATAGTCTTAACTCCTAGGATATCCTAAACATTAAGTGAAATGAATGAAAGTGCTTAAGGACTAGTTAGGATACAGGACGTTCTTAGTAGATGAATGTTTACTCTTTTAATTTTATATTCCCCAATTGTTAGAGAGGTCGAACATTCTTTTAAAAAGATCTTATTTATTTATTTATTTGAGAGAAAGAGACAGAGATAGTAGGACAGAGCACCAGCAGGGAGGAGAGGGAGAAGCAGACTCCCACTGAGCAGTGGTCTGAGGTGGGGAACCATCCCAGAATTCTGGGATTTTGATCTCTGCCAAACTCAGACACTTAACTAACTGACTGAGCTACCAGGCACTCCTGAAGTTGAACATTTTTTTGTGCCTAATGTAGTTTTAGTGAGTTAAGCACAAAGGGCTATTCCACATGCTCCTATACATATGTTTACAAACACATACATTTTATGGAAAGATTTTACTTGAATGATGGATCAAACATAGTACCATTTCAATGACTTAAACATAAGGCAATCTCCATATGGTTATACACTTAAGTTTACAGACACATATCTTAAGGAAAGACATGTTACTTGAAAGAATGATTATGCATACTGTAGTTTCAGTGACTCTAGCACAGGGCTATTCCCATATGTGTCTACACTTAAGTTTACAGACACATAGCATAATGGAAGAAGATGCTGCTTGAAAGAAAGATTATAAACAGTGGAGTTTCAATGACTAAAGCACAACAAAATCCCCATATGCTTCTATACTTAAGTTTATAATCACTTACAGCTTTTTCTTTTTAATTTAAATTCCAGTTAGTTAGCATACAGTGGAGTGTTAGTTTCAGATGTACACTATAGTGGCTCAAGACTTCCGTATAACACCCAATGCTCATTCTGAGGAGTGTTCCCCTTAATCTGCATTAACTATTTCACCCATTCTCCTACCCACTTCTCCTTTAGTAACCACCAGTTTGTTCTTTAATGTTTTTAGAGTCTCTTTCTTGGTTTGTCTCTCTCTATTTTGTTTACTTTTGAACATTTTTTTATTTTTTATTTTTTTCAGTGTTCCAAGATTCATTGTTTATGCCCCACATCCAATGCTCCATGCAATAGGTGCCCCCAGTACCCACCACCAGGCTCTCCCATCGCCCCAACCCCCTCCCTCCAAGTCCCTCAGTTTGTTTCTGTGTCCAAAGTCTCTGTTGTTTCGTTTCTCTTGCTGAATTACCCTACTTCCCATTTCCTTTCCTTCTCCTACTGTCCTCCATATTACTCCTTATGCACCACAAGTAAGTGAAACCATGTGATACTTGACTGTCTCTACTTGGCTTATTTCACTCAGCATAATCTCTTCCAGTCCAGTCCATGTTGCTACAAAAGTTGGATATTCATCCTTTCTGATGGAAGTATAGTATTCCATTGTATATATGTACCACATCTACCACATCATCTGTTGAAGGGCACCTTGGCTCTTTCTACAGTTTGGCGATTGTGGCCATTGCTGCTATGAACATTGGGTACATGTGGCCCTTCTTTTCACTACATCTGTATCTTTGGG
>PITA01019782.1:0-36592 GCA_004023965.1 Spilogale gracilis
TGCTTGTCTGGGAAACTTTTTGTCTTTCCTTCAACTCTGAGTGATAACCTTGCTTGGAAGATAATTCTTAGTTATGTTTTGTTTTTGTTTTCCTTTTAGCACTTTAAATATATCCTGCCACTCCCTCTGGCCTGAAAAGTCTCTACTGAGAAATCTGATAGACGGTGACCTAGCTTTTACCAAGTTAGTCTTCTTATTGCTCCAGGAATGCACATGCTTATTCATTCATGTGTTGGTCAGTTATTCATTACTCATATACACGATTGTCAGGCTCTGAACTAGGCTCTGGAAACACAGGGGCATATAAGGTTCAACCTCCTCCTCAAACGGTTTCTAATGCAGATGGTGTTCTCTTCCCTTGTAATCCCTTGGCACAAGTGATGGATGGTTGTTCACTCATTTGTTAGCAAGCTGGTTCTAATCTGGGATGCACCCTCCTCTACCTTTCCCTCTTATGAGGGAACAGAAGGTCAGTGGATGAGAGCACTATTATTTGAGAGAGCACATTTATCTTTTATAAGTTAGAGAAAATTATTTTTAAAGTACATTACTTGCTGACTTATGTGTAAGTAGTGAATGAACATGGGTCATGTTGATGTGATTTGTAGGTAATAATTTGAAATTTAGTGGCTCATGTGGCACTGCTTGCTTGGAATGCCCTTTTCTTTTTTAAGTGAATACTGAGGGCTTCAACTAGTTCTCATGTTACGGAGAAAAGCAAGTCCCAGATGAGGAACCTCCCACCCTTTTGGGGAGAGAATTTGACATCTGATCGCTTACCTTTGTGTTGAGTAGGTACTATAAAATAGGCAGGAACTGGGAGGATTGGCCAGAAGAAAAGAGTGTTAGAAAGAGAAATTATGACAGGCGTCACCTGCCTGAGGGGAGAGATTTATTGTCTGGGTTCCAGAATAGTGCCAGTGAGAGAAAGCTACAAGAGGTGTATTTCACACCAATATGACCGACTTATTCCCCAGAGCAGTGTGGTCAGCACTGAACTAGGAAACTCTCAGCTGTAGGGGAAGGAACTCCAACACAAGATGATCAAGACAAAGCGGGGATGTAGCAAGGACCTAAGAAGCCAGGGGTGGTATGATTTCAGTCACCCCTGGATTCTCCTTCTGTTGTTAAATGTCTGTCACCATCCCTGGCCTCTCTGCTGGCCTCCCTGCTGGAGGGCTCTGAGGTGAAGTGGGTGTCCGTGCCCCAGGTCACAGCCTGTAGCTGAGACATCTACTTGGATGAGAGCCCTCTTATTCACCCGGGCTTGAGCACATTTCAGGGCCCTGGGATTGTTCACTGGCTGCTGGATTCCTGTGGCGGCCTTGAACCAGAGATGGGGGCAGGGGCCTGGAGATTCCTGCCCAAGCCTCTGAGTCTGAACGTAAGGGGACCAACCTCCCCAGAAAAAGAAAACGAGGCTGCTGGACCTAAGAAGGGGGAGTTGGTGATGGACGGGTAAAAAGAGAGGACACTGTATCTCTGAGACTGATCAGAAGAATTGAAGCCCTAGTCTTGTGGGTTTTTGTTTGTTGATTTTTGTGTGTCGGGGGGGTGTTTTATTGCACACGAAGGCCACGCAGAAGTCTCCAGCAGCCCTTCTTAACATTCCTTGTTAATTATCTAGTTCCTTCCGCTCTCTCACATGCCGCAGCAGCCCTCAGCACTGTTCGCTAAAGACTCCCCTCCTCAGCTTTTCCACCTGTTTTCCACTGGATTGTCTTACCCAGAATGGGAGAACCGGTCTGACAGGTAGGACCGAGCAGGGGACGGGCCACTCTGTGTGTCTGAAGTGGGTGTGGGGAAGTTTGGAACACTAGCAACTTCGTTGCTTTATCCTTCCTATCAAGAAAATCTAAATTCTTCCAAGTTGGAAAAATACCGAATTCCCAGGCCCAGAGGACAGGCCATGCTCCTAGGAAATTAGGGATGTGGAGGTTGTGCCAACTCTCTCCATGCCCTCCTGCCGCATTGGAACTTTACACAAGTCCACGTCGTGGTTCTTGAGGGGAGAATTTCTCTTCTTACCTGCTGTTAAGGATGTTGCTGCTGATTTAAACCTAGTTTGATTTGCATGATGGTCTGGCCTATCTGGGACTATAGCTTCAACTGCCGGATTTCATAGACCAAGCAGAAACAACTATGGAAGAGGGGGAAAGTAGTACAGAGCGGAAAGCAAAGCCAAGTGAGGAGGCGTGGCCAGGGAGGGCTGGGCATGATGGGTAAAGGGGAGTGGGAGGTACAGGCTTCCAGTCATGGAATGCATAAGTCGTGGAAATAAAAGGTACACGCAGGGAGTATAGTCAAATGATACTCTAAGTGTTGTGTGGTGACCAGTGATAGCCAGACTTGCCGTGAGCATAACATAACATGTCGAGTTGTTGAATCACTTTGTTGTACACCTGGAACTAATGTAACATTGTGGGCCAACTATATTCAAATAATAATAATAATAAAAACCTGGCCAGCTTCATTACGTGATAGGAAGTAAAAAATAATTCAAGGCAATTACCTAGAAGGGAAATTCAGGCCCTTTTGGTTTTATCCATTTCTGAGATTAAACAGTGGATTTACTACAAATAGTTCCAAAACAAAGTAATAATCTTTGGAAGATATCCCCCAATATTTAACTAGGCATTTTATCTCCTGACCAGTTTGTCTTGGAAGGAACACCAGGAAGCTCTATTTTATTTCACTAGGCTAAAACAGCTACAGGAGCTTTGAGATTTTCATTGTTTGTTTAATGGTCCAGGTTGCTATGTGAGAACACCTGCTTTAAAATGTTTAAGATGGAAATTATGATGATGATGGTAAAGTAAGACTCTACTCAGAGGCTTCCTGTCTGGTAGTAGAGGAGTCAGAAGTGCTCCATCCCGATGCTACCTTGGGAAGCAGGTGGTCTGGCCTCATTCACAGACCTCGTGAGGCCCTCCAGTTGTCAGTTAAGAGAGTGTCGCCCCACGCCCCAACTTGGCTGATTGCCAAAACATTTAGTTTTGTATTTTACCGTCCCTATTCCAAAGGTACATCAGGAATATTATCTCAAACCTAACAGAGGGTCAGTAACTGTCAAAGACTTAGTTGTGAGAAGTAGTGTTCTAAGGAGGATGACCTGAAGGAGACGTAATCTTCACACCGGGAAATCTCCCCTTGGGTGGAGAGACTCTCAGAGAACAGCTGACCCGGGCCACTCCACTGTGGCTTCCCACCTGTTAGTTTTACGGGGCCCCCATTTGCATGCCCTAAGGAGTGACCTAAGAAGCAATACCAAGAAATGCGGGGCTGCACTTATTCAAGCAGTTTTAGAGAGACTGTTCAAGGTTGTTTGAGGATTCCTCCTGCATTAACTGGAATTCCAGAATGCACATTTATTTGCATACTCTCGAGCAGCCCCCCACGCCCGCCAGCCCCTCAGGCCCCCAAGTCCCAGACCCTGCAGGGAGATAGGGGAGGTTTGCCCCTTACACACACACATGGAAGTGTGTGTATTGACCTTCCCCAGGGTGATGCGGCAGGTGGAGAAGCCTGGGAGAATTTCTTCAGGTCACTTGGGCTGTGCCGATGCTGGTTCTTTTGCACCGGAAGGGGACCTCTCCGCTTTAGGAGGTTAGCAACCAACAACCATGTCTCTGCAAGTCTACTGCAGGGTTTTTTTTTATTAGCACCATGGGACTGTTTCTCTGAGCCTTCAGAGCTTTAACTGACCTCAAACACGTTAGGGATGGATGCCGCGCCCTGGCGTCACGGTGATAGGGTCACTTCCACAGGATTTGACTGTGCTCTGTAATGACCAACTCAGAGATCTGTCTTCAGCGCTTAAGTCACTGCTAGTAAGTCAGCTGCTACTTAACACAGGCAATTATTGCATCATTTCACACAGGGAAACCCAACGCCCAGCCCTAGAAGGTGTTGCATCAGCTACGAACAACCTGCTCTTCCGATCAATTAAACTCATTGCGCTTGAACATGAGTTGCCTGCCAGTCACACTTTGTATCTCAGCGCCCATTTCACAATGACCTGCCAACATGAAATGCCCTCAAAGAACTTGGGCAGTCCCCTCCCCGGGGAAAACCGGCCTTGAAAGGGATTTTCCAGGGTCGTGTGGGAACAGAGCTCTTGCGTGCCCCCCTCCACCCCAGCCTCGTACCCACCCCTTCCCCGCAGGGAGAAAAGCCGCCTCAGGTCTCTGTTCCAGGAATAGCAGTGCTACTCCCTAGCTGAAGTTTGTTTTTGCCCTAGGACACTATGGGTGATGAAATTAGCTCTGTTTCCTGTTTTCTCCCCTTTCTTTCTTAATTTTTTTTAGATTTTATTTATTTATTTGACAGAGAGAAACACAGCTAGAGAGGGAAGGAACACAAGCAGGGGGAGTGAGAGAGGGAGAAGCAGGCTTCCCGCCATGAAGGGAGCCCCATGCTGGGTTTGATCCCGGGACTCTGGGATCATGGCCTGAACCAAAGGCAGATGCTTAAGGCCAGAGCCACCCAGGCGCCCCCTCCCCTTTCTTTATTTTTGTTATACCAGTGATGCATGCTCATTTTAAGACAAATCAGAATACATTGCTTTGCAAAATCAAGAATGAGTTGTCGCCACACCACCACCGTCACAGTCAAAGTGTCAGTCACCTTCCAGGCTTTCGTGCTTTCTCTTTGAATTGGCTGTTAGAGCCGCATACAAATCCCAACAGAAACGAAGATTTAATATAGAACTATGGAAAAAGGTGTAAGGTACAATAGAAGGTACTAGCTCTCAATTTGGAAAAAAATAAAAATGACTCCTATTTGATACTACATGAAAAAACCACTTCAAATAGATCAAGTATTTAAATAAAAATATATAAGAAAGGGATTGTTTAAAAATCTGTTAGGTTACATGAACATTCGGAGGGTGGGAAAGACCAGTTGAAGTCAAAACCAGGAGTTGTAGAAGACAGCATCATTATATTTATTTAAAATTATATAGTCAATAGATAAATAATAAAAAAAGTGTGTTTGTAATGTAACAGGTTTATATCTCTGAACTCTTAAATTTGAGGTAAAAAAACGAGATAATGAGGGGACGCCTGGGTGGCTCAGTTGGTTAAGCAACTGCCTTCGGCTCAGGTCATGATCCCGGAGACCCAGGATCGAGCCCCACATCGGGCTCCCTGCTCGGCGGGAAGCCTGCTTCTCCCTCTCTCGCTCCCCCTGCTTGTGTTCCCTCTCTGGCTGTGTTTCTCTCTGTCAAATAAATAAATTAAAAAATTAAAAACAACAACAACAACAACAACAAAAAACGGGATAATGAAAGATACTCAAGATACCAATGAACAGTTCCCTAAAGAATACATTCAAATGGCCCACATACCAATAAACATGAGAGGATGCCTATTCACTAGGTGCCAGAGAGGGGCAAATTAAAATTAATGATAAAATACCATTTTATACTTAGACTCGCAGAAAGCCATAATACCATATGCTGGTGAGGGGAGAGGGTGGGGGGAGGTAGTCTGATATTTTGCTAGTGAACTATGATGTCCTAAGTTCTTCTGGGAAATAAATTTGACATCTATTAAGATAAAAAGTACATGTACCCCTTGACCTAGCAGTTCAATACCTAACCATAGCCCATAGAAATAAAAACGTTTTTAAGGATCTCTGTCTAAGGTTTTACTCCTGCACTGTGTAAAACAGGAAAAAGGGGGCATGCCGAGCAACAGAGTAGTAGCTTAATGATTTATGAGACATCTCACACAAAAGAATATGTTCGTAATCAATAACAAAGGAGTTAAAACTAAATCAGACCATGTGAGGAAATTCCCATAAGACACTATTGAGAAAAGTACATAAATGATTCTGGTTTTGAGGGAAGAGAATTGACAGAAGTATGTATAGATCTCTGAATGAGATGATAGAATTACAGAGAACGCTAAGGAAGAATCCATATTACATTGTAAAAATTGGTTACCTTGGTAAGGGGAGGAAGATGGTGTGATAAAGATGTATGAAAGTAGAAAAGGTAGAAAGGAGGTACAGAGCCAGATAGAGGGGAAAAAAGTACTTCACTAAAAATGAAACTCTGTGCATATGGTCATATTTATGCCTTTATATATAACTCTATGTATGTGATTTAGGATTGAATTGTTTCCCTAAAAGAAGGTAGGACATTTCAGCCCCCAGCACCTCAATGTGACTTTATTTGGAAATGGCCTTTACAGAGGTGCTCAGATCTACAGGAGGTCATTAGGGTAGGTCTTTATTCAATATGACTGGTCTCCTGGTAAAGAGGAGACACTTCTCCATAGGAGACATACAAACGGTAACAGACACATGAAAAAATGTTCATCATCACTAGCTATCAGGGAAATTCAAATCAAAACCACACTGAGATACCACCTTACACCAGTCAGAATGGCAGAAATTGACAAGGCAAGAAACAACAGAGAGGATGTGGAGAAAGGGGAACCCTCTTACACTGTTGGTGGAACTGCAAGTTGGTGCAGCCACTCTGGAAAAGTGTGGAGGTTCCTCAAAAATTGAAAATAGAGCTACCCTAGGACCCTGCAATTGCACTACTGAGTATTTCCTCCAGAGAGACAGCTACAATGAGAAGAAGGGCCATATGTACCCCAGTGTTCATAGCTGTAATGTCCACAATAGCCAAACTGTGGAAGGAGCAGAGATGTCCTTCAACAGATGAGTAGGTAAGGAAGATGTGGTCCATATATATGGTGGAATATTACTCAGCCATCAGAAACAATGAATACCCAACTTTTGCACCAACATGGATGGCACTGGAGGAGACTATGCTGAGTGAAATAAGTCAAGCAGAGAAAGTCAATTATCATATGGTTTTACTTACTTGTGGAACATAAGGAATAACATGCAGGACATTAGGAGAAGGAAGTTAAAAATGAAGAGGGGGAAATCAGAGTGGGAGAAGAATCATAGGAGACTATGGACTCCAAGAAACAAATTGAAGGTTTCCGAGGGAAGGGGGTTGGGGGGATGGGAGAGGCCGGTGATGGGTGTAAAGAGGGCAGGGATTGCATGGAGCACGGGGTGTCACACGCAAATAATGAATCATGGAACACTGCATCAAAAACTAATGATGTACTGTCATGGTGACTGACATAATAATAATAAAAAAGATGTACCAATAAAATATATTTAGAAACAAAAAAAAAGAAATTTTGACACAAAGACACACATACAGGGAAGATGATGTGCAGACCATGTGAAGGGGGAGATTGATCTGCAAGTAAGGGATGGCAAAGCTTGCTGACTAACCACAGGGAGAAGCCAGCAGAGTCCCCTACATGTTTCATAAGGAGCAGGATGCCGACAACACCTTGATTTTACACTACTAGCCTCCTGAAATGTGAGTTGACAGAATTTTGTTTTAAGCCACCCAGTTTGGGTACTTGATTCTCGCAGATCTAGGAGGTGAATACAATATGTGTATGTATAAAAAAAACATGAAATAGCAGCTTTTAAAGATCCTTCCGTAAGGCAGGAAGGAAAACGTGTAAGTTCAGAGCCATGTTTAGACCTCAGTCCCTTGAGTAGCCTTAGAATACTTATGTTGGTCCTAGTGCACCCCTCATTTACACAGACATCTTGATGTTCATCTGAAATTACTTTTGGAGCATGGAACTGCAGACTTAGGTAGGTCCTGTAGCCCCACGGCTGATGGCCTAGTTGAGCCATACACACTAAAGGAAATAGACCAAGGTGAGAGGAGATAAAGATGTGGGATGAGGTGACCACATAGCCCTTGACCATCAGAAAGAGATGAAAGATTTTAAAACCACTCAGAAACACCAGTCTCGTGACCCACTTCCACACTCTCATTCCCGTTCACCTTAGGTCTGCCGTGTTAGTTTCTGTGAGAAGTAGTCTTGAGAACTACCCCCAGCCTTTTTACTTAAGCTAATTTGAGTGGATGTCTGGTTATTGGAACCACTCTTAAGAACCACAGGAAGTTCATGATGACTAAACGACAAACGGTTACACATTGAATTCTGAATTGAAGTGTTATTTGTGTGGTCCAAGGATGGACTCCCTCTTACCCTCATTTATTTATTTATTTATTTGACAGAGAGAGAGAGAGAGAGAGATCACAAGTAGGCAGAGAGGCAGGCAGAGAGAAAGAGGGGGAAGCAGGCTCTCCACTGAGCAGAGAGCCTAATGTGGGACTTGATCCCAGGACCCTGAGATGATGACCTGAGCCGAAGGCAGAGGCTTAACCCTCTGAGCCACCCAGTGCCCCGCTCTTACCCTCATTTAATCAGTGCACAGTACCACTGACAGTTGCATAATGGGCCCGAAGTCTGTAATGGCAATTTTTATATATCTTTTGATGTAAAGATAATTAAAATCAGTAAAATAGTATGTAAAAACTTAAACTTGGGGCGCCTGGGTGGCTCAGTTGGTTAAGCGACTGCCTTCGGCTCAGGTCATGAACCCGGAGACCCGGGATCGAGCCCCACATCGGGCTCCCTGCTCGGCGGGAAGCCTGCTTCTCCCTCTCTCACTCCCTCTGCTTGTGTTCCCTCTCTCGCTGTGTTTCTCTCTGTCAAATAAATAAAATCTTAAAAAAAAAAAAAAACCAGAAAAACTTAAACTTAATCTCAGAGACTGAAATTAGGAAGAACCAACATATAAGAGATGAAATCAGTAATCAGTAGTACTTCCCCACCTCCCACTAAAGAAGTTGTTTAATGAAAAGATGTAAGAATTCAGGTAGTGAGGCCAAATTGCATGAGCAAGAATGTCTCAGTAAAAGGTGGTGTCCCATGGAATCGGGGCAGGTGGATCAGGAGACAGACTGTGTCAGTGTGCCTGTAATACTGAGTAAGGGGAGGAGCCCAGACTCTCCAGGCCACTCACGTGGCTTTAGATTGTGTCCATAGTGGAAAGGGAGGCAGCATTCTGACTGGTAATACTTGAGGGCACCTATCATTAATACCCTCAAGAAAAACCCTCTCACTTAGACTTGATGCTTATCCAACAGCCTTCTGGTTGTAAATCTCCTCTGCAAATTGATTTCCCTGCGGGGAAGATATTTTGAGTTTTGACAAGCTCTCGTGGGTGTGTTGCCCACTGGGAAATTGTATTTTCTCTGAAAAGGAATAAATGATGGGCCACTTTATGTCAGCCTTTGTTGAGTCAGTCTACTGAGTTCACTTGTGTAGATAAATTGACAACACAGTGTCTGGTGAGCTCCCTAGATAACAGTTCCAGAGCATTCTTGTTTTATTAACTATATCATCTAGCAGATGAGTGATTGAGATTGTAAGTACCCAAAGGAGGACTTGGTTAACTCTTGGGTTGTCCTGATGCAAAATCCAGGCCACGGTGTTTTTGGGGGGGTGTATGGCCACATGCTCTGATGTTGGGTCGACCAACTGGGAACCATACTGGAGGAAGGAGACAAAATTCTGTGTACGTTTTGGCCGTTGATCTTAGTACTGTTTTCACACAAACCGAGTAAATGAGAAGTGTCACCAAACAAAACTCTCCCTTAACTGTTGCCTTTGGCTAAAATGGTATTGGTCGACCATAAGGCCGACAAAATAAAGTATTTTTCCCCCCAGACCAACACCCTCCCTACTAGCTAAGAATTGGGTTCTTCATGGATTTATAAGAAGTTCTCCTAAAAAGATAAACCCCAGAATTCCTGGACTGTAACTACTGCACAAAATCAAAAGCCTGGATTATAGTTTAATTAGCTAACTAAGCTCAATTGGTTTATTTATGTGCCAAAAGCAGTGATCACTTAACTACAGGCTTGGCACAGCCCCCCAACTGTTCTCAGCCCCACAACTCCTGATTCCATTCAACACCCAAATTCAGCCTGTTCTTGGACATCCCCACCCCTGGCTATCGGTGCCTCTCCAGGCCACACTGGGTTATGGTTATGTCAACCCAGATGAGGCCCAGCTTTTCCTTTTTTATACCAGATTGTTGCTCTTGAGAACTGACAGGGGTGTCACTGAGCTGGACTCTGCTCTCTTTAGAGCTTTCTCTGAGTCTAGAGTTAAGCCGGGTATTTTCTAACTCCTGGCCCTCTGCTCTCCTGGGTGGGTTTCCTGCTTCTCTTGAGGGACTGCAGGGCAGCCTCTCCCAACCTTTTGGTCTAAATGTGGTGCATCACAAAGGCTTCCTCAAAGGACCCAGAGCAAAGTGGGCCTTAAGAGCTCTGGCGGAAATGGTCTGGCGAGTGTGCTTGTGAGATCCAAACTGTAAGCTTAATTGAATGGTAAAAAGAGGGTACTCATTGCAACCAATGTCTGGAAAGGCTTCATCTTGGTGTTGAGTCTCCACAGGCTGTTTATGGTTCTCAGGAGATGGTGTGCTCACTGCTTTGACATCTAAGGAAGAGTAATATGACTGACCTGCAACAGGTTCCGTGCTCACTAGCCTGCAAGCATTCCGATCTGAAGCCAGGGTTTTGATGTCATCCGAAAAAAATTAGAGGGTGCCTTAGTGTTCCCAGGATTACTGATTTGCAGATTAAACTATTTTCAACTTTCTGAGATTTGTCTAGAGAGGTTGTGTGACTGCAGTCTCACTTAATTTGTTCTTGTTTTGATTAATGTATGGTTAACCTTTGAAAGGGAATGTTAAGAATAGACACAGTAAGTGCAACCATAGGAAATAATGGTGGCATCCCCATTATTTTGGGAAGAAGAAATGGTAGCTATCTAAAAATGAAGCGGAACCAACACAAAATACATATTTTCCTTTTTTCCAAGTGCTGGTGTCATTCTGCAGAGAAAACAATGGAACAGCCACCCTGATGGAAAACACTGGGGTTCCCTGCACCGACTGAGCTCAGGTTAAAGCGAGGCCATCAAGAAGCCACAACGTGGGGAGAAATGTCTCAGGACACCAGCTAAATAGGGTGGGGCTGAAACTTGGAGCTCATGAAGCTCCAAGTGCCTGACCTTCTCTTAGCTCATCTTGTCTTCAGTCTCCCACCCGCGCCTGCCCCCAGTTCTTCTTTTCACCACATACAGAAACATTGGCACATTCTTTCTTTCTTTTTTTTTTTTTTAAGGTTTTATTTATTTATTTGAGAGAGAGGGAGTGAGAGAGAGCATGAGAGGGGAGAAGGTCAGAGGGAGAAGCAGGCTGCCCGTGGAGCTGGGAGCCCGATGCGGGACTGAATCCTGGGACTCTGGAATCATGACCTGAGCCGAAGACAGTCGCTCAACCAACTGAGCCACCCAGGTGCCCATTGGCACATTATTTATGATTTTCAGGATTCTGTCCAGTCATGAAGTTCTTATCTGCTGCCGTCTCAATATGTTGACTTAGATAATCTATTGCTTCATCTTCCCTGAATACATGTCCTTCTGCAAAGGGAAAGGAACTATGGGTGACAGAAGAAAGGAAGAGGGAAGGAAGGAAGATACGGAGAAAAAGAAATATGGTTACCATGTGGCTCTTTCTGTTTTCCAGAGACCTGGTTCATTAATTACTGTTTTCCAGAGACCTGGTTCATTAATTACTTACTTTAACAAAGACTTTTTTTTTAAAGATTTTGTTTGTCAGAGAGAGAGAAGAGAGAAAGAGAGACAGCACAAGCAGGGGGAGCAGCAGGCAGAGAGAGAAGCAGGTTCCCCTCTGAGCAGGGAGCCTTACGCAGGGCCCTGGGATCATGACCTGAGCTGGAGGCAGATGCCTAACCAACTGAGCCACCCCGGCGTCCTTTAACAAACACATCTATAGCTTTTACTATGTGCTAGAAGCTATTTTAAGTGCTTTTAGCTCTTTAAAATAAAGTAAAAGCAATTATGATGATATACTTTGTGAGATAGTTTCTGTTATTTTCCTCATTTTACAGAAAAGGAAACAGTTGACCCAAATGCTCGAGGTCACGGCTAGGAAGAGCCAGCTTCCAACCCAGACACTTTGTTCTGGCTGCTTCTCTTATCCACTTCCTTTTACTGCCTCTTCTTTCTGGTATTTTAAAAAATTTAACCTAAACATTTATGACTGTGTGAATAATGCATTCTTACTGTCAGAAATTTGGAAAGGAGATAAAGGATAAAGAAGGAACGATAACGCCAATAATTCCAACCTCCAAAAACTGTGGTTAGCATTCTCATATGAGATATTTGCTCACATATGGAGATCGTATTACATGTATAATTATATTTCCTAATTTTTGTTAATGTTTTATAGTAAGCATTTTCCGGTGGTCACCAAACTTTTAAAAACAAAATTTTAAAATAACTACTGGAGATTTGAGTTGTGCTTAATTTTTATTCATAAATCTACTTGTGTTTTGTCTTGTTTTCTTCTTTTTTTTTAAAGATACTGGTGTTAAGAGTACCTTGATTACAAAAATTCTGAAGACATAAAATTTGGAAATAAGGAGAAAAACTATTCAATTTTTAAGTCCATCTTGGGCGTCCTTCCTATGCTGGACACTGTAAGAAGCTAGAGGTATATGATGGTGAACAAGAGCTGTTTCTTACCCTCAGGGAACTTACATTCTGATGTAGTTAGATGAATTTCGCCTAAAGTGTTAAAGAAAAAGAACCCTTTAGCCCCTCCACTTACAAGAGAGAACCACCACTTACAACTGGGTGTATAACCTTTCTAATATTATGTATACATATAATTCTAAGCAAAAATAGGATTACATTGTTGATGGTTTTATATCTTGTTCCCCCCCAGCATACCACTTGCTGTTCAGTGTTTCGCAAAAACTGTACCGTTAATGGTATAGTTTTCCATTTTATGTGTGAAACATAATTCAGTCATCCTGTTGTGAAATTTTCAGATTGCTTTCAGTGTTTTGAATTACAAACAATGCTTTGATGAATATACCTAAAACCTTTTCTCACATCTCCCTGTGAAATTTCTGAAGGTGAAATTTTCAGCATGTAGATAACGAGCATGTTTAAGACCCTTAATGTAAGAAAATTACACTTTAGGGGCGCCTGGGTGGCTCAGTTGTTGAGCGGCTGCCTTCGGCTCAGGTCATGATCCCGGAGTCCTGGGTTTGAGCCCCACATCGGGCTTCCTGCTCCTCAGGAAGGCCTGCTTCTCCCTCTCTCACTCCCCTTGCCTGTCGCTCAACCAACTCTCTGGCTGTGTCTCACTCTGTCAAATAAATAAATAAAATCTTTAAAAAAAAAAAAAAAAAAGAAAATTACACTTTAGAAAGTCTGATTATTTTGTAGTCTCACCAGGACCATATGAGGATACAATTTTCTTGTGTCTTTACCCACATTGTCTATTGTAATTTTTTTTTTTAAAGTGGATCTTTTCCAAGATCTTGTTTAATTCCCATTTCAGTTTGAATATATTTGAGTATTGATAAAGGGCAAGTATTTTTTTTCACAAGAGTATCGACTATATCTTTTTTGGTGATTTTTGCTTGTTTTGTTAGAGTTTTTTTGTTTTTTCAAACGGATTTGAAAAATTTCTAGTCACTTTTCCTTGATTTGATAATCTATATTTTATACAGAGACAGATGCGTAACTTAAAGACAGCTTTGTTCCTTGTCTCGTGGCTTCCTTCCTCCAATATCAAAGCTTGAACCTCCTTCCACAGTTACATCTGTCTTTGATTCTCCTGCCCCCTCTTCCTCTCCTACTGGCCCTTGTGATTGCATGGAGCCCCCCCTGGTTCATACAGGATAACCTCCCTATCAGAATCAACTGATCAGCTGATTGAATTCCATCTGTAACTTTAATAGTCACATAGGAATTAGGGTGTGGACATATTTGGGAGGACATTATTCTGCCCGTCGTGCTACTTTATTATACTTTCTTTACCGAATAGCTACCTCTTTATAAATCTTTATCAACTCACCTTTTTTTGGCTGTATTTCAGATTAAATTGCAGGTGTCAGTATACTTCACCCCAAATTAGTGTGTCATAAAGAAGACATTTATTATTTGTTTACAGCCTAGAAAACATTTTTTTTTTTTTTTATTTCCAGGAATAGCAGAGAGTTGGAATGTGGGACAAGCAAGTTATAGTAAAACCATAGGCAAGTCTTCAGTTTTTTTAAATTTTGTGGTAAATTTTACTTACAAGAAAATGCATAAATTTAAAATATGCATTTGCAGTAAATGCATACACGAGTGTAACCTAAAATCCTATCAAAAAATAGAATGCTAACATTGTCTATCATGCCCCTTCCTAACCACTGGTCTCAGGTTGTCGGTTTTGTTTTTGTTTTTTGTTTTTTTGCATTTCAGATTAGTTTTACATATTGTAAATATTTTTTTTTTAAGATTTTATTTCTTTGACAGAGAGAAACACAGCTAAAGAAGGAACACAAGCAGGGGGAGCGAGAGAAGGAGAAGCAGGCTTCCTGCTGAACAGGGAGCTCAATGTGGGTCTCAATTCCAGGACCCTGGTATCATGACCTGAGGCGAAGGCAGAGGCTTAATGACAGAGCCACCCAGGCGCCCCTGTAAATCTTGATATAAATGGAGTTATTCAGCAGGCATTTTTATGTGAATCTTCTTGCACTCAGCTTTTCTTATGATTATTATTATTTTTAGTATCAGTTCATTCCTCTTTGTTGTTGGTATTCCATTGTGTTGAATATTACTCTTCCCAGTTGATGCATACCAGATTTCAGTTCTTGGCTCTTATAAATGAATTCTTGGACAAGCCTTCTCGTGGACACATGTTTTTTTTTGTTTTGTTTTGTTTTGTTTTGTTTTTTCGTGGACACATGTTTTTATTCCTCTTGAGAAAATATCCAGAAGTAGAGTTGATGAACCACTGGGAAAGTGTATATTTAGTTTTATAAGAAACTATTAGAACTTTTAAAAAGTTATACCACTTTACACTCTCACCAACAGTGTGTAAGAGTTCCAGTTGCTCTAAATCACTGCCAACCTTTGGTGTTGTCATTGTCTTTAATTTTAACCATTTTGATGGGTGGTGTCTTCTGTGGTTTTAGTTTGCATTTTGCTGATGACTAACATTGACCCCTTTTTCATGTATATATTGAATTTGTGAGTACGTTTGTAGCTTTTGCTCATTTTTACTTTTTTTGTAGTTTTAAGTATTAACTTGATCTGTATCTCATTGGTTTTTGTTTTAGTGGATGGTTTGAGATAAAAATTAAAAATTGTTTCCAAATACTGAACTAATTGTTCCAATATATTTTAAAAATTATCCTTTATATTTTCACTGATGTAAAATGCTGTCTTTCTTACTATGAGATATACTGGGCTTTGTTTCAGAACTATTCTTTCCATTATAATGCCCATTCTTTCACTGTTACAACATAATTTTAATTGTTGTGGGCTTTGAATACACATTACAAGTCGGCACCACAAACTCACTCTCCTTGTTCTTCTCTCTTTTTCAGTTCTTCTTCTCTCCTTGTTCTTCTCTTACACATTCTTTTCCATTCCTTTTTCCAAATGAACTTGACAATCATTTGATAAAGCTATATACTTTTATATCTCATTATGATTTTGACTAGAAATTTTTCAAACTTATCAATTTTAAGGAAACTTCCCTTTTTGCCTCTTTTGTCTTATCATCTAGGAACATAATAACTTTCTCCATTTATTCAAGTTTTCTTCAATTTTATTCAGATTTACTGAGTGAAATTAACTTTGTTCTTTGATATTTTATATTTGTTTTGGTATTGTGAGAGTCTCGTGTTTTGAATCTCTAATTTTCCTTTCATAAATATTTTTTGGCTATTTCTATTCTTAAAAGAAACAACCAGCCAGGGTGCCTGGCTGGCATAATTGGTTAAGCAGCTGCCTTCAGCTCAGATCATTATCTTAGGATCCTGGAATCAAGTTCCGAATTGGGCTCCCTGCTCAGCAGGGAGTCTGCTTCTCCCTCTCCCTCTGCCCCTCTTCATGCTCTCTCTCTCTCAAATAAATAAACAAAATATTAAGAGAAAGAGGGAAAGAGAGAAAGAAAGGTAAAGAAAGAGAAAAAGAAAAAAAAAAGGAAAGGAAAAAGAAACAACTAGTCACAAACCAACTAATTGACATGTTTTAATGACATATCTCAGAACTTGAATCATCTGGCCTGGTTGATAACCAGAGGGTTATGGGAGAAAACTTTCTAGATAAATAGGGCCATAGATGCTAGACAGAGTCTAGTCCATAGTATACTATCTGCAGGGATGCCCTGTTCCTTACAAGCTACTGACCCTCCAGAAACTAAGAAGATCTCTAGCCCAGCCTTATGTTACTGTCAGAGTCTTTGACCATGGGTCTTCATGGTCTTTATGGTTCCTTTACCTCTAAAGGATGGTGGTCCTTTATCAGTGGCTCTCAGCCCTGGCTATACCAAAGAATCTCTGAAATCACATATTCCGCTTTATTTGGTTTGGGACCTGGAACTTCTGTATTTTTTCCAAGTTTTATTGAGATATAATTGACATAAAACATGGTGTACAATAGGATGACTTGATCACATATATATTGTGAAATCCTCACAAAAAATTTAATATCAGCCAATATAGATTCAAATTGTTTATTATAATGAGAACTTTTAAGATTTATTTCCTTAGAAACTTTCAAATATACAATGTATTAGTGTTAATTATAGACCTCATGCTCTACATTATATCCCCAGGATTTACTTGCTTTACAATTGAAAATTTATACCTTCTAACCACACTTAACCACTCCCCCACTTCTAACCCCCACACCTGACAACCACCAATATGTTCTGTTAGTTCAGTGTTTTAGATTTTTATAAGTGAGACCATACAGTATTTGTCTTTTTCTGTCTAATTTATTTCAGTTAGCATAACACCCTTAAGGTCCATCCATGTTGTTGAAAATGGCAAGATTTCCTTATTTTTTATGGCTGAGTAATAGTCCTCTGTGTGTGTGTATGTGTATAGGATGTCTCACATTTCCTTTATCCATTTAACACTGAGGATAATTCCATATCTGGGCTATGGTAAATAATGTTTCAGTGAACATGGGGATAAAGGTATCTTTTTGAGATATTTTGTTTCCTTTGTATATATAGCCAGAAGTATAATTCCTAGATCATAAGATATTCTCTTTTTTAGTTCCTTGAGGAATCTCCATACTCTTTCATAGTAGCTGCATTAATTTTCATTGCCCCCACAAGTGTACAGGGGTCTCTTTTTCTCCACATTCTCACCAGCACTTGTTATATCTTGTATTTTTGATGATAGACATTCTAAGAGATGAGAGCTGATATCTCATTGTAGCTTTTATTTGAATTTCCTAATGATTAGTGATGCTGAGCACCTTTTCAAGTACTGTTGGCCATTTGTATGTCTTCTTTGGAAAAATGCCTACACATGTCCTCTATTTTTAATATTATTATTATTGCTATCACGTTTTTGCTATGAGTTCTTTATATATAGTTTAGATACTAGCCCTTTATCAGATATATGATTTGCAAACACATTCTCCCATTCATTAGATTGCCTTTTCACTTTGTTGATGGTTTTCTTTGCTTTGCAGAGCTTTTTAGGTTGATGTAATACCACTTGTTTAGTTTCACTTTTTTTTTTTTAAGATTTTATTTATTTGACAGAGAGAAACACAGCCAGAGGGGGAACACAAGCAGGGGGAGTGAGAGAGGGAGAAGCAGGCTCCCCACCAAGCAGGGAGCCCGATGTGGGGCTTGATCCCGGGTCCCCAGAATCATGACCTGAGCTGAAGGCAGTCGCTTAACCAACTGAGCCACCCAGCACCCCTATTTTCACTGTTTTTGATTTTTCTTTTGATATCAGTTCTAAAAAAACTAATTGGTGAGGCCATTGTCAAAGAGCTTAATGCCAATATTTTTTTCTAGGAGTTTTCTGGCTTCAGTTTTGTATTCAAGTCTTTAATCCATTTTGAGTTGATTTTTATGTATGGTGTAATATAAGGGTCCAGTTTCATTCTTTTACATGTTGCTGTCCAGGTTCCCAACACCCATTTATTGAAAAGACAATCCTTTCCCCATTGTATATTTTGGCCCCTCTGTTATAAATCAATTGACCATAAAAACATGACTTTATTTCTGGGCTCTGTAGTCCATTGATTTATGTCTGTTTTTATGTCAATACCATATTGTTTTGATTACTATGGCTTTGTAATGTAGTTAAAAATCAGGGAATGTGATACATGTAGTTTGTTCTTCTTTCTTAAGATTGCTTTGGCTATTTGGGGTCTTCTGTGATTTCATAAAATTTTAAGGTTTTTTTTTATTGTGAAAAATGGCATTGGAATGTTCATTAGGGATTGCATTGAATCTATAGATTGCTTTGGGTAGTATGTACATTTTAACAGTGTTCTTTTAATGCAAGAACATGACATCTTTCTGTTTATTTGTGTTGTCTTCAATTTCTTTTATCAGTGTCTTGTAGTTTTCAGTGTCTAGTTCTGTCTCCTTCCTGGTTAAATTTACTCATAGGTATTTTATTGTTTTTGATGCAGTTAACAGTAGGATTGTATTCTTAATTTCTCTTTCCAGTTGTTTGTTATTAGTGTATAGGAATGCATCAAATTTTCATATGCTTATTTTTGTATCTGCAACTTTACTGAATTCACTTATTCTAAGTTTTTCTTGTAAAGCCTTTGAAGTTTTCTATATAATATGTCATCTGTAAATAGTGACATTTTTACTTCCCACTTTCTACCTGGATGCCTTTTATTTTATTCATTCATTCATTTACTTATTTATTTACTTATGCTTGCCTAATTGTTCTGCCTAGAACTTTCCATACTATGTTGAATAAAAGTGAGGGGGAGTAGGCATCCTTCTCTTGTTCCTGATCATAGCTTTTGAGTGTTGAGGATGATGTTAGCTGTAGATTTGTCATATATGGCCTTTATTATGTTCCTCTATGATGGTTTGTTGAGAGTTTTTTTTTTTATCATGAATAGAGGTAGATTTTTGTCAAATGCTTTTTCTGCATCTGTTGAGAGGATCCTATAGTTTTTATCCTTCATTTTGTTATGTGGTGCATTATATTGATTGATTTCTATATGCTGAACCATCTTTGCATCCCTGGAATAAAATCTCCTGTGATAAAGGTATATGATCCCTTTAATGTATTGTTCAATTCAATTTGGCAATATTTTGTTGAAGAGTCTTCCATCTGTGTTCATCAAGGATATTGGCCTGTAATTCTCTTTATTTTTTTTTAAGGGTGCCCTTGTCTGGTTTGGTGTCAGGGTAATGCTGGCTTTGTAAAATTAATTTGGAAGTGTTCCCTCTTCTGTTTTTTTGGAAGAGTTTGAGAAGGATTGTTATTAATTCTTAAGTGTTTTTAGAAATCACCAGTAAAGCCATCTAGTTCTGGACTTTTGTTTTTGGAAGGCTTTTGATTACTAATTCAGTTTCCTTACTAGGAATTGATCCATTCAACTTTTTATTTATTCAATATTATGTTTTCCTAGGAATCTACCCATTTCTTCCAAGTTGTCTAACTTGTGTCATATAATTGTTATAGAAATCTCATAAGATCCTTAGTATTTCTGTGGTATCAGTTGTAACTACTCCTTTATTTCTGATTTTATTTGAGTCCTGTTGTTTTTGTTTTGTTTTGTTAGTCTCACAGAAGGTTGCCCATTTTTTTTCTCTTAAAGAATCAGATCAGTTGCATCGATCTTTTCTATTATCTTTTTGGTCTTTATTTATTGGCACTCTGATCTTTATTATTCCCTTCCTTTTACTAATTTTGGACTTTGTTTAGATTAACGATCTAAATATCTAAAGATCTTATTAGATTAAAGTTATATTTTTAAAGATTTTTCTTGTTTCTTGAGGTAGGTCTGTATTGCTATACACTTTCCTTTTAGAACTACTTTAGCTGCATTCATAGATTTTGGCATATCATTTTTCTGTTTTTGCTTATACATATTTTTTGCTTCTCCTTTGATTTCTTTGACCTATTGGTTGTTGAGTAACAGTTTGGTTTCTTTTTTTTTTTTAGTCTTCACATTTTTGTATTTCTCGTTTTCTTCTTGTAATTGACTTCTAGTTTCATATCATTGTGATGAGAAAAGATGGTTGATATGATTTCAGGTTTCTTGAATTCATTTAGACTTGTTTTATGATCTAATATATGAGCTATCCTGGAGAATGTTTCAGTGTTCCACTTGGAAAGAATATGTATTCTGCTTTTGAATGGAACATTCTATAAATGTCTGTTACATCCATCTGTTCTTATGCATTAAGTCCAGTGTTTCTTTATTTTCTCTCTGGATGATCTATCCATTGTTGAAAGGGGTTATTGAAGTCCCCCACTATTCTTGTATCAATGTCTATTTCTCCCTTTAGGTCTGTTAGTATTTGTTTTACATATTTTGGTGCTTCCATGTTGAATGCATATATACTTACAGAAGTTATAGCCTCTTGTTGAATTGACCAATTTATCATTATATAATTACCTTATTGGTCTCATTGCAGTCTTTGAATTAAATTCTATTTTATCTAAGTATAGATAACCTTGCTGTCTTTTGGTTTCCATTTGAATGGATTGCTATGAATTGTTCAAATGGATTGTTCCATTCGAATGAATACCTTTTTCCATCCTTCACTTTAAGCCTGTTTATATCTTTAAGACTCAAGTGAGTCTTTTGTGGGCAACAGATAATTGGGTTTTGTTTTTTAATCTATCCAACCACTCAGTCTCTTTTAATTGGAGAATTTATTCCACTTAGATTTAAAATAATTATTAATGGGTATGAACTTGCTATTGCCATTTTATTAATTGGCTTCTGGCTGTGTTACAGTTCCTTTGTTTTTTTCTCACTCTCTTCCTTTGTGATTTGATGACTTCCTGTAGTAGTATGCTTAGATTCCTTTCTGTTCCTTTTTTTGTGAATTTACTATAGTTTTCTGCTTTGTGATTACCATGAGGCTTATATAAAACAATTATAATTATCTATTTTTAGTAGTAACAAGTTTGAACTTATACAGAAACTCTACATTTTTTACTTCACTCCTGACATCTTATCATTTTGGTGTCAGAAATTACATCTTTTAATTGTGTTTCCCTTAGCAAATTACATAGTTATTATTATTTTTAACACTTTTGTCTTATAACTGTCATGGTTTAACCATTGCCATTACAACATTAAAATATTCTCAATTTAACTATGTATTTACCTTTACTGATGAGACTTAAACTTTCATGTGTTTTTCTGTTACTACTTATAATCCTTTCATTTGAGCTTGAAGACATCTCTTTAACATTGCTTATAAGACCAGATGAACTCCTTCAGCTTTTGCCTCCTAGAAAACTCTATCTCTTTCAATTCTCAAGGACAACTTTGAATATATTATGCTCTCTCTTCTGGACTGCAAAGTTTCTGCTGAAAAATCTGCTCACAGTCTTATGGGGGTTCCCTTTATGTAATTATGTCTTATGGGTGTTTCTTCTTGTTCTTGCTCTTCTTCTTGTTCTTCATCCTCCTTCTCCTCCTCCTCCTCCTTCTTCTTCTTCTATTGCTATTTTTAAGATTCTTTCCTTATCTTTTGACTTTTTAATTATAGTGTGTTTTGGCATATGTCTCTTTAGATTGATCTTATTTGAAACTTCCTGGATCTGGAAGTCTGTTCCTCTTTTCAGGTTAGGGAAGTTTTCAGCCATCTCCCAAATGGGAGGATCTCAGGCAGCACCTGGGTGCAGGCTGGAAGCCAGGCCTTTAGGCAGCATCATTTAAAGTAGGCAACCAGACCTGTTTTAGGGAAAGACTGGGAGGTGGGTATTTCTCTGTTCCCTCTGTGCTGAACCCTTGGGGAATAGCCAACAAAAAAACTGGTTCTTTGTTATAACCCGGTGGTGCTAGTGAATGCGAGTTCTCCAGGCTGCCAGACCAGGAAATGATGAGGTCTGCCCTGTGGGTGGCAGTTGTAGAAGCTGGGATACCAGATGTGTGTGTGCAAAAGCTTCTTCTAGGGAGATAGCAACAATCAGGTACAAGGTAAAGAGAGAGCCCAGAGGTGGTATCTGCCAGCAGTGGCTCCTGGATGTAGGTGGAATGTGAAACCTGACCTTCAGGGTGCAGCTTTTAAGAGACGCAAATAGGTTTGTTACATGGAAAAACTGAATTGGCTATTTCTGACTGCCCTGTCTGTGCTGAGCCTTGAGGGGATTGCCAGTTAAGTACTGTTGGTGACCCTCCCGTTGAACCTTGGCCAGCAAAGCCAGGTAATCAAGGGGTGCATCCGCTATTTAACAACTGCAAAATCCAGTGCACAGGTTGTGCCCATAAGCTGGGCAGGTGGGGAACATAAAGATAGTACCTAGCAGTCTCGCTAGGTTCTGGAGAGGCCTGTAGTCTGTCCTAGATTTGTGTTAAATTAGGAGCCTGACCCTTAGTATGTGCTTTTAAGATAAGCAAAGAGATTATTTTGCTTTGTTTTATTTTTCTGGAAAAGACTGGGAGATGGGCATTTCCATCTGATTCCTCTGTGCTGAGCCCTGGGGGGATAACCACTGTAAGTCCTTAGGAGCCCTTTTGTTTCCTATAGCCTTGCGGATCTCCCAGACAGACGGAAACCCTACTGGCTTCAGAGCTGGGTGTTTTGGGATCCAGTCCTTGAGTGGAAGTCCTAAAGTTAGGGTGCTAGATGTTGTCTGGGTCCAAAAACTTCTCAGGGAGAAGCTGGGAGTTCTGAGTTCTTTCCAGAATATATGTCACTTTGCTGGAGTTTGGGTTTATGGCAAGATTGTATCTCCACCTCTCCTACCCATTCTAGTGTGGAGTTTTTTCCTTGTTTACCTGATGTTTAGGAGTTGCTCAGCTATTTTCTGACTTTCTTTCAAAGGGACTTGTTCCATGTGTATCTGTAGGTTTGGTGTGTCTATGGGAGGAAGAGCCTGCTATGTTGCCATCTTAAACTGAAACCCTGGAACATATTTTTAAAAATCTCTCCTAGATGATTCTAACTTACTTCCAGGATTGAGAATCATTGTTATAAATTCTTACCTAATGAGCTGGGGTATAAATTTTCATAGAGTGTTTATAATCTGCCACCTGTTTCCTCGGAGACTTTTCAATAGATTGAGGAAAGGAAGATTCACCCTTCCATTTAGAAGGCCCCATAACCTTGAGTGAAATCTTATATAGGAGGGTGTGCAGATTGGGAAGCAGAACAGGTGAGCATGGAGAGGTGGACATGAGACAAATAGCTGAGGATTTTCTAGGCTAGAGAAGACTAAGGACCAACCTGAAGAGCTAGCAGTTTCACTTGGCACCGATGGAAAAACAGAAGTTGGGACTCTTTCTCTTCGGCTGGTGAACATCTAACATTGTTGGTTGAGAGGCGCAGTGATTGAGGGATAGGGAGGTTTGTTTATTAGGTCAGCGGATCCATCATAAAACTGACAAATTTAGGAAAGGACTAGGTGCTACGGTTTGGTAGTCATATTTCATGTGAATAACATTGGACAGGCCAGCCTCCCTAAGGCTAGAAGTCTGAAGGATGCATGCCCTCCAGAGAACTTCCCACTTTGGTATTGGTGATGTGCAGGTGGTTGTGACTTCTTGGCCTAATCAGCAGTGGGATAGTGTGTCACAGCCCTGGATTGAATGGGATATCCCACTTAAAGGCAATTGAGCACACATGGGTTGGTATACCTTGATTTATGTCACTTGTTCAAATTGCTATTTACATTGTGCCAGAAGTACACACTGTATTTCCATGATCATACTTTGGCATTAGGTAACTCTCAGCTTAACGTTCTTTACCAAACATATGATCCCATATTACTCCCAAGAGGAAATTTGGGAATAAAGCCAAAAGTGGCTTTGCCTCAGCCCCCCAAGTCGAGCCAGCCATGGTTGCTTAGGATTCCACAGGAAAAAGGTCATGATATTCTGATTTTCAAATGGGGCTTAAAAGTCCAGACTTGTGATAAACCAGATGGGCTATCTAAAAATTTCAAAACAATAATAACTGTTAGCACAGTCCTTACTATGTGTTAGGCTCTGTTTGAGTGCTTTCTATTTATTGATAATATGTTTCTCACACCAAGCCAACAAGGATGTACTAATAGAACAGCAATATAATTTAGTTCCGTGACCATGGTTCCCAAACCCCCTTACAAAGAAAGGCCCCTTTGCAGGAAGTAAAGAGATAGACGCTGAAGCCGGGTTGCCCGGGTCGGGATTTCACCATTCACCACACACTATCAGTGGGACTGCAGCAGGTTACTTGACTTCTCTGAGCCTCCTTCCTCTTATATGTGAAATGGGCATGATAATAGTACCTACCTCAGAGGATCATTGAGGAATTTAATAAATTTACTTATAAAGCACTTAGAGCCAGCACATAGAAAGCATTATATAAATGTTTGCCATTAATATGATCATTATCTTAGGGAGAATTGGGTAAGAAAAGGTTGGTAGTTGAGTATTATCCATAGTTTCTATAAGTAAAACAGAAGACAAGACTATTAATAATAATATGAATTGATAACATATTACCACACAATGGTCGTAGCATGGGGTATTTAGCCCAGCTGGGAAGATTAGATTACCTGAGTTCAAATTCAACTACTACTTCTAAGCTGTGTGGTCTTGGGCCAATTACTTTACTTCTTTGTGCATTGGTTGCCATGTCAATAATAATGATAGTGACAATAATAATAGGTATCATGTATGGTTGTTGTGAGACTTAAATGGGATTTACACTTCAGTTGCCATTTAAAACACTTAGATTAGGCCCTGGGATAAAGCAAGTGCTACATAATAGCGATCATATGAAGAAGGGTATTTTAGACATTAATTTTTTTCCTTTTACATACTTAGCTTTCTTTTTCTTTTTCTCTATATCAGCGAATCCTCATCCAACTCATTAAGCCTTTCCTCAGTGAGATTTAAAGAGATGTGTTCAATCCAACATTTGTTGAGCAGCTCTCACACATGGTGGGTTGTGACCTGCTCTTTGTGGAATAGGGCACAGATATGGACTCTGCCCTAAACAGCTCCCAAGAGCTTAGGAAAGACTGTGACATAAAGATTCAATGAGAAGTCAGAGGCAGAAGATTCTGACTGGAAGAATAGGAAGGCCTTGTAGAGGAAGTGAGATATGGGGTGGCCCATGACGTATGGGCCATATTTTGTCGGTTGGTGATGAAAAATTGTTTAAGGCCACATTCTCAACCTTTAGCAGTACCTCAGAGCCATCTGGGGACATGCTAAGACAGAGACCACTGTGCTCCACCCCCACAGATTCTGATCTGGGTGGGGCTTGAACAATTTGTATGTCTAACCATTTCCGAAGTGACACCGATGGTGCTGGTCCAAGGAATATGCTTTGAGAAGCACTAAACTAAGATCAGTACCCTGGTTTGACTTCACTTTAGAATCCTCTGGGCAGCTTCAAACAAACAAACAAACAGAAGCTCTCAGGAGGACACCAAGATACTGGTATCAAAAGAAAAATGAGTCCTTGGGTTATTTTCGTAGGCCGTCAAGGTTGAGAATCTCTAGGTATTTAGGTTCAGGTTGCATTTTACAAAGTACTCTCTCGAGCTCCATTGAAACCACCTCCCCCACCCCAACTCCACCCCATCCCCACCCCCGTGGTTTAAGGTATTATTATTACTGTCCTACTATATGGAGGCTTTGATTTTGACATGGAGACACAGAAAGGTAAGGATTTGTTGAAGGTCCCTGAGTCCTTGATAAAGCTAGATTCAAGCCCAGGTCATTGGCTGGCCACACTTCTTATGTTGTACCTTCAGCCCTTTGGGGGGGCAAATGATGCATGTAGGGGGAATGGCCTGAGCATATACAGGACGGAGCACAGGGCGTGTGGAGGCATGAGCAACCATTGGGGGATTGGGCCTTGGAGCAGGTGCCTCGGGCTGCTGCTACTGAGGCGGTCTGCGAGCTGGGAAGGGGCTGGAAGCATGTCTAGAAATACAGACTTTGTCTGAGAAGCATCAGGGGGCCATAAATAAATAAAAGATACTTATTAAGAACTGGCAACTTAATGTTTCCTGAGCACCAAAAATTCTGTGCTGGCCACTGTGCTTCATAGTAAATACACATTATCCCTAATTCTCACAGCAGTGCCATAGAACGGTGGTTACCTAAATGACTCGCTAGGCTCACAGAGCCAGAAAGTGGCAGAATCTGAATTTAAAGCCAGATGTGCCTGCCTTTAAAACCCACATGGAACTCACAACGTGTCACTGCTATGATTTGGAAGTGTTTGAAGAAAAAAATTTTTTGACTTTTTATTTTGAAATAATTTTAGACTTTCAGAAAAGCTATAAAAGAAAATTATAGAGTTCCTACATACCCTTCACCTAGATTCCCCTAATAGTCATTGTTATATAACTGTGTTCCAAATATCAAAATGAAAAAATTGACATGGGTACAACACTCTTAACCAATCCAAGTGCTTTATTTGAATGTCACCAGTTCTTTCCACTGGTGTCCTTTTGATTGTTCCAAGGATCCAACTAGTATTCCGAGAGCATTTAGTTTTCATGTCTCCTAATATTCCCCTTCATGTCCTCCAATCTGAGAGACTCCCTCAACCCTTTTTTTTTTTTGAAGATTTTATTTATTTATGTGACAGATACTGTGAGAGACAGTGAGAGGGAATACAAGCAGGGGGAGTGGGAAAGGGAGAAGCAGGCTTCCCGCTGAGCAGGGAGCCCGATGCGGGGCTTGATCCTAGGACCCTGGGATCATGACCTGAGCCAAAGCAGATGCTTAACCACTGAGCCACACAGGCGCCCTTCCCTCAACCTTTCTCTGTGTCTTATGACCTTGACACTGGCCAGTTATTTTGTAGAACGTCCCTTAACTGGGGTTTGCCATGAGCCTAAGCTCTAACAACAGAACACTTCTGGCACCAAAGGTCTAGGTTCCCCTCCCCACAAAATCAACTAATTCCTCAACTCTCTGGCCACCAGCTAGGCATCTGTTGACTCAATTCAGTTTTGACACTAGCTCCCTGCCTCTCCATATCACACACCAATTACAAATATCAGGTACCCAGGGTACTCATACTTCTATTTGACTTGGCTACACATTGGAAGTTCCCATGAACCCCATCTTGGGTTCAATAATTTGCTAGACTGGTTCACAGAACTCAGGAAGCCGGTTGACTTATTATTCCTGGTTTATTATAAAGGATGCAACTTAACTGGAAGAGATGTATGGGGAAAAGTATTGGGGGGCTTGGGGCACAGAGCATTCTTGTCATATCTGGGCATTTTATCCTCCCAGTACTTTGATGTGCTCATGAACCTGAAAGTTCTCTAAATCTTGTTATTTGTGGTTTTAACAGAATACAATATATCATTAAAAAATTTCCCCTTGTTTCTTGACTTTTTAAATGTGGTTACTAAAAAAAATTAAACATTCATTATGTGGCTTGCCTTGTTTTACTGGCTTTGCTGGTCTTAGAGCATGGATGTCTGCACCCTCACCTCCACATTTCTTTCTGGTATAACTTCTCCTAAGAAGCTTGATACCTATGCCCATCTGAGTTTCTGTCACCTAGCAGTCACTCTTGCCAAGACTTTTTTTTTTTTTGCTTTAGGTAAAGGGATTTAGGATTCATCCCATATATGAGTTATTTTCATCCATTTCTGAATTTCAAGTGTATTGTTGGGGAGTGTGTGTGTGTGGTGGGTGATGCTAGTCCTGAAACCTTTCTAATTACTAGAAAAGCTTAATAAGATTATGAACCATCATAAGCTCTTAGAACAAGATGACAACCATGGACATGAAACTCAATAATTTTTATTTTCTACTATCTCCAAATTGGGTTTGTCCTTATACCAATTTAAATGACTCAAAGGAAGGGGACAGTGATCTTTGCATAGGTAGGGCTTCAGGGATCTGCTCTGACTGTATTTTTCCAAACTATATACTGAGCAGGACCTCACAGAGGTTCCTATGTAGACAAAGTTCATATTGGTTCTGAGGTTTTTGTTTTTGTTGTCTCTCTCTGTTTCAGTTTTCCAGTGAACCTTCCGGCATCTTTTCCTAGCACCCGGCATTCTGGCTACTAGAGTCTCATCTCCAAGGTTCCTTACCACATTGCGTCCAGTCGGTCATATTCCGTGTCTCTTATAAAACACCCAGCCCTTTGCTTGTTCCTCCAGAGTCCTGCTCTCTGAGAAGCAGATGATTTGGTTATTGTGGTAGTAGATGGGTAGCTAATGTTCTTAGGTACTGCTGTTGAACTTGGGGATTCAGTATGGTAAGCCACGTGTTCCTTTCCACTGAAGATAGGATTTTGACTGGTAACTGAGGATGTCCATGTTGATGGTACCACTGACTGAAAGGTAGATTTCTACAAAAGCAGCAGATGTAAGGACTAAGAACTAAGACTGACCTAGAGGTAAGTCGGAGGGGGCGTTATTTGGAATGACTTGAGGGCACAGAAAATTTCTACTACTCCCAAAACACTCCCCTGTGATTTCAGGTTATTTTCTCAGAGCAAGTTTGGATGGGAGAAGTTCTAAAGAGGGCAGAATCAAGAAGAAGAGCTGGGGAACCATCTGCTCAGATGGGTGAGGGTGTATTCTTCTCCCTCCAAGGGGGAAGGCAGTTGAGTACTCGAGGGCAGACTTCTCGAGGACACACACTCCCCCCTTCTGTGCCTTGCCTCTTGAAGGCAAGGGTACTCAGTACATAATGACAGGCTGATGGAATGATGAAGTGAAAAAGGGCATGGTTGGCTTTGCAGTCTAACAGTAAGTGCCCAATATTCAGCCATATCTCAAGACCCTGAAGGCCTTGAAAAAATGTCATAATGTGGCCTTCCCTGCAACTCAGGGTTAGGTGTCTGAGTCTGGGGGGCTCATAGTGAAGGGGTCAGCCATGAAGAATGGGAAATGTCCTTCATGACTAGTTCTGTGTTGGGGACACTGTGCCAGGCACCTTGTGAGGCAAGTACGACACCCATCTCGTTGACAGTCCCCACTAAGGCCTTATGCAGAGGAAAGATATTAAGAAATAAATTATATCTTTCTTCAAAATGTCTTCTTACCTACTTTTCCTTTTCTCTTGCCTTTTCCTCAGTTTTATTGAGATATAATTGATACATGGCATGGTATAGATTGAAGGTGTACATGTATTATGAAATGATAAGCACAATAATTTTGGTTAATATCTGTTCCTCAGATAGATTCAAAAAATAAAAGGAAGAAAAAAATGTTAATTTTCTTGTGATTTTCTGTTAAGATCTACTTTCTTCACAATTTTCAGATACATCATTTAGCAGTGTTAACTGGAGTCATCATGTTGTCCATCTGGATTTACCTTATAACTGGGAGTCTGTGTCTTTTGATCACCTCCATCCATTCCCCACAACCCTGCCACTGGTAACCACAAGTCTGATCTCTTTCTATGCGTTTGGTGTTTTATGAGGGTTTTTTGTTTTCTTTAGATTTCACCTATAAGTGAAATATTAATAGTGTCTTTCTCTGACTTGTTTCCATAGCATTTACGCTTCCTTTACTCTCTTTTTTATACTGGGTTCTCAGCGTTCTTTACCTTTTACCTCTCTTTCCTAGCCTATAATGTCCATTCTAGAGATTTTTTTCCTCTTTGTTTCATTGCAAAAACTGGCTTAGTTGCTTTTTCCCACTCACTGTGACCATATTACTATAATTTTTCCCTTAAGTTTACATGTTCATCCACTTAACTCCAGTTTTAATGGAAGGATCTAGGCCTTGGACCATTCAAGCATTCAGCTTGCGCTTATGTTCTTTCTTCTCTTTTCCACCAATTCTTTAGTTTACCCCTTCACTCTGGTCAATTGTATTGACTTGCCTTCCTGTATGGACTCCTTCTTTAGATTGTTTGGCTTTTTCCTGATGGGCTAGAGAGAGTTTATCATTTATGTTCACAACTTTTAACTTTGCTTTCCTCTCTCTGGGCCTGGCATCAAGGGACAGTGGCTCTGCACAAATGGGTGGGGATCAAAGCAGGAGGTGGTCTTACGGTTTCTGTGATTCACGGTGTCCTGGATCAGCAGTGCACTAGCCAGGGAGGGACCAACCTGCAACCAGCTCTCTCAAATAGGAAGAAACCCTGCAGACACAAACGCTGATGTGTGTCTAAATCAAGTTTTGGAACTGGGTATGCTTGGGTCATGCCTATGCTCTACTCACTACAACTAACAGTACAAAATACCAGATGACTGTTTTAGTAGTCATGGTATAAAGAGAACTGTTGCTTTCTCCATTTGTCATTATGATGATTCTTTAGGAAGTTTAGTCAGTAACAACAACAGTAATATCAATACATTCTGCTCTACCATATTGAATGAAATCGATTATGGTTGATCATCAACAAGAGAATGCCATGTTGGATAGTCTTATTATGGGTCTTCTAAGATATACATAATAGATCTTCTTGGATGGGAAGAGTGGTGGGGACTTTAGATCAGACTACTTTGCAAAGACCAATGTTTGTGGTTAAAACAAGAGAATAAATGCTCAGATATAGATAAATTAGCATCTATTCTGGTTTGTTTTATAAGTTGTCCATTAGTCTGATGGGGATAGAAAAGGCAAATTCTCAGTGTGTCAGCACTTAAGTAATTCAGCAGAACTGACTCTTGTTAATTGCTTGCAGAGTACTTGGCTGAGTGGTAAGAAACCTACCTAACTCTTATTTGCCTCAGCAATCAACCTTGGAGCATGTTTAATCTTTTTTCATTGATCTTTTACCCATAGGTGATAAGAGTCTGCCCTTAGTTTCTGTCCTAGCAATAACTGTCTCAAACAGGACTAATGGATATGCAGTCCATTGTATGAAACGGTAGTGTCTACTAATTCTAAGTGGTAAACAATAAATTTCACTTATTTAATAACTATTTTCTGGGTATGGCTGATCTTATGCTAGGTATTAGGGATAAAATGGGGACTGATGTAAAGATAGTCCTTGTCCTGGTAAAATATATACCTTAATGTCAAACACAGAAAAGAAAAAGGATGCGACCTTATAAAAATAATAACTCATCATTAGTACTTTTTATTTTTAATTCTGTATTTTAATATTGAAATCCTTGTTCCATATGGAATTTATTTGGTCCAAGAGGGATTCAAAAATCCGGATATTTTCTCCTAGAACACTAGTCAGTTGTCACAATATCATTTATTAAATGGACCATGTTTTCTCAACAGATTTGAAATGCACCTTTGTCATATACTAAGTTTTCCTATATCCTTGGGATTATTTTGGTACTCCATTCTGATCCATTGTTCTATTTTCCTACATGGGGCTCAGTTCTGGATTTTTTTTTTAAAGATTTTATTTATTTGACAGAGAGGGAACACAAGCAGGGGGAGTGAGAGAGGGAGAAGCAGGCTTCCCGCCGAGCAGGGAGCCCAATGCAGGACTCGATCCCGGGTCTCCGGGATCATGACCTGAGCCGAAGGCAGTTGCTTAACCAACTGAGCCACCCAGGCGCCCCTCAGTTCTGGCTTTTAGTTTCTGTAACTTTATAGTGTGTTTTAATAGTTGGCATGCAAGTCTGTCTTTTTCACTTTTCTTACCTCTCTCCCTTTCCAGGTCACTCTTATATATGTATTTTCCAGGTGGCATTTAGAATAATATTTTCCACTTCCCCATTCCCCTCAAGTTCCCTTAAAAACAAAACAAAACAAACCTGGGGTTGCATAGGCTACTTTAAGTCCTATTAACAAAGCATCTACGGCTGATGTTTTTCCAAAAAAATAGTTTTAGAAATTCAATATGTGTGCTAAACTAGGATTCCTCACTCTTCTGGTGAATTATGTTGAGTAGTAAAGCCTATAAAAGAGATATCTTTAGAGTATTTTAAAACATAAAAACCAATTCCAGATGCAGCTTCTGGTCAATGCCTTCATGCAACAATTCCCCAATGTGTTTATGTAATATGGTTAAGGTAAATGATCAACTGCCTGCTGAAATTTCAAGGAAAAAATTCCCTTATAATGTGTATCCTTTATGAGAAAATAATCATGTTGATAGCTGGAGAAAAATTTGATTTCTTTGAGCATTTTCCTTGCTGATCATCCGATTCACACACATTCAATACATACAGATCTGTTATGGAACTTTATTCCTTGATCAACTCAGAGCAGTAAATCAATGAAATATGTCATATTTTCTGATGAAAACAATAATATATTTTGGTATTTCTAGTAGCAATTGGTTCAAGCATTATATTAGGTCTCTGTCTTCCAAGCTTATAGTCAAACATATAATCATAACCCCAAAGCAGAATAAACCAGTGCACCATCCAGGTGACATAATTAAGGACAAAGGTTTACCCTTAAGTAAAGACCCAAAGGAGGCTTCAGATCATCAAAGGTACAGCGAAATCATAGGAATTATCAACTCACACAGTAAAAAGGAAATAACAAGAATTTCTTTATCACTCTGAAATGGGAAGAATTATGTGTTAAATACATGAATCTTTGATTTGAACCCAGGATACACTGTTTAATGTGACCATGACCTCAGGAAATTTACTTAACCTCTCTGAACATTAATGCAATGATACTCTGGTCTAAATCTTAGGGTTCTTTATGAGGTATTCTTGGAGACTGAAAAGTCAACATCATGACTTTGGAGAGCACTTTGGTATTGAAATTCTAATACCAGTGGGGGAGTTGAAGGATAAAAGAGTTTACTAATTACTGCTTTTTATAGAAGAAAAATAAGAAGAAATTAAATAGTCCCAAGAAAATATTTGATCTTTTAAATCTATTTAATCCAATCAAAATAAAAGTATAAAACATCTTTTAAAAAGACATTGTAGTTGAAACTCCATTACTCAGTCTTGGATGGAGTAGATCCGAGTGTTAGGGCGTGTGACAGGTGGTACTGTTCCTAGCTGCTTGTGCGTGCAGTAGGTACCGCCCACCCCCACCGACTTCGCGATGCCCCCCCCCCCCCAACACCAGGCCATTTGATCTGCTTTGGCCAATGTAAGTGAAACGGATACATGACTCTTTTTTTTTTTTTTTTGAGCAAAATGTTAGGATCCTTTGTGAGGTTCTGCCATTTCTCATTTATTTTTTTTCTCTCTGCCACCTAAGTTGCATGTCCCCAAATATGCAAGTCCTGTTGTTCTTACTTGGAGCTTGATTGAAGATGTGACGCAGACTCACAGCCAAAGTGAAGCTCATATATAATGTGACCAAAGAATAATCATTTTTTGTTGTAAACCTTTGAGATCTGGAGGCTCTGCGCTATCATTCAAAGATAAACTGACTAAGATAGGGCATTATCCTGAAATGGTAGGAATAAAAGTTCTAACATCCCGTGGTCATTTTTCTTTGCCTAGGTATCTGATTTCTGTAAGAATTCTAGAACTCTTATTTCCATGGATTCATCCTCTGTTGATTTCCTTATTAGGATTTCATTGAAACATGATGACTTGGAAGCCTAGAGGGCTGTTCACTGAAAATCCCAAAGGCAACACAAATGCATGAGGGAAGGCATTTAGCTGTGATAATTAATGATGTTGGAGCATTTACAGTGGCTTTACAAATGATAAGCTGTCGATAAGACTTTGGAAAAACAAATTTGACAAGGGCCTCTTCTACCCCTATGTAGGACTCAAAACAGTTCTTTCCCTGGCCAAAGCATGTGTCAGGCTACCAAGATTAGATGTGAAAATGGCACATTTCACTCTTATTCCTAATGATCAACGCACAGAATGTTTACTCCTGAGCTGCAGGATACTGGCCTATGTTGGTTTAGAGGCCTGAGTACCCAAGGAAGGAACGCTTTCACCAGGACATCCAAAAACAGTTCCATTTGGAGCTCAGACAGCTGTCCAGATGTTTTGGATAAGCCAGCGAAAAATAAACAGGAATTGGCTAGTGTAATTGCTCTTGTTTACTAAGGAAAAATAGTGTATTTGATACACAAATGGGGGCAGGGAGTATTACGCTGAATCTCCTGTGTTACTCTTTGGCCTGGTAGATCTTGTAATGAAGGTTATGAGAAGACGACAATGGCGGTCGAATGGGCAGAAAGATGGTGTGATTCAGCCTAGTGAGAGAGGAACCCCAACCAGCTGAGGGGCTTACTGAGGACAGAGAACTTGGAAGGAGTAGTGAGGGGTGGAAAGCATAAAGATCAACCATAGGCATGTGCACAGAGGCAGAAATGGGGATTCTGATGCCTGCCCATACTCTCTTTCTTACTGTAGCGTGTAAAAACATACTTTAAAAAATTGTCCATTTTCTCCCTCTCCTGTTCTTTTTGTTGTTATTACATGGAGTGGATTGGTTAAATGGCTCGTTTCGCTTACTGGGTTCAGAATATACAGACAGAATCATGACAGAATTAGAGGAAGGTCTGTCTCCCAGAGGCCTGAACTTCAGGCAGATGCAGTGATTGATAAGACTTTCTTTCCTTTGCTTTTGGGAAGAGGACCATATGCTTTTGTTTGTACGATGGAGAGCTGGAGTGTGCTAAGCCGGCCATCTTGTTGGTGCTGGTAGTCAGTCTGGAAGTTTGAGTATGGAAGAAAACGTGGACGTAGCAGACATGTGTCGTGTTTTCATCTACCTCACTCATTGGCCTGCCCTGTTTTGGTAATTTCCACATGAGAAGTCCAGCCTCTCCAAAGAAGAATTTCTGCCTCTACCTGGGACCTACACGTGGGCCTAGATTCTGACATCAGGCCTACGCAGGTAAGACTGGGCTGTCGAAGAGAGCGGTGTGAGGAGTCAGTCACCGGCTAGAGCCCACGCTATGGAGGTACCAGCTGTGCTTGTGTTCGCTCTAAGGGAAACATCAGCTGCTCAGGGGGTGGCTGCTTTCTAGGGGAAACAAGCTCCTTGCTTCACGTTCGGCCCTGGAGAGCTGTAAGTTTTAGGGAGCTGTCGTTGGATCCTAGCCTCAGTCTGTAGCTGTACTAGAGATTCTATAAGCTACCTAGTATCTCTTAATAAATTTGCTCTTTGCAAAACTAACTCAAGTGGATTTTGTTTGCAGCAATTAATTTTACAGAGACACCCTCTCAAACCCAGTGTTCTTCAGTGTGGCAAGTAAGCGCGGGGTCTGTGTTTCCTCCGCCGAGCTCTTCGCTAGACCTCTATAGAGTAGCTGTTAATTTGATGCACTGCACAGTTTTGCTGAATGTTAAATTCTGATATGCCTTTTATACTTTTCAGGACTCTTGTGCCTTTCTCTGCTCATTACTTAACTGATTAACCCTTTGAGTCACCAAATATTTATTGAGATTCTGTTATGTGCTTATCACTGCACTAGGTGCTGCCACAACAGCAGTGCCTGAGAGACCCCATCTCTGTCCTTACACAGTTGAAAAGCAAATGAGGGAGGCAAGCAGTTAAGAAGTAAGCCAGTACATAATGAAGCTGATTAAAAATACAGTTAATCGCCTTAAAGAAGATAAGCTGAGTGATGCGGTACAGTAAAACTGCAGAGGCTCAGGGCGCCTGTGTGGCTCAGAGGGTTAAGCCTCTGCCTTCGGCTCAGGTCATGATCTCAGGGTCCTGGGATCAAGGCCCACATTGGGCTCTCTACTGGGCAGGGAGCCTGCTTCCTCCTCTCTCTCTGCCTACCTCTCTGCCTACTTGTGATCGCTCTCTGTCAAATAAATAAATAAAAATCTCTTAAAAAAAAACAAGATAGAGACCAATCCTGAGTTTGCAGTTACCGCATAGAGAGTTTCTGTCCACATCAAGTGTGCGATGGCTGCTGTCTTGTGGAAAGGATAACTACCTTAAAACCCTTGGCAGAAAGCCCGAGGGAAGGGGATATCCCAAGAGCCGGTATGATCACCGTGTCCCAGCAGGAGCTCCTGCCCCCTCGTCCTCACACTCAGAGGCCCGCGTCCAAACTCACATTCAGAATGTCAGCTGATGTGCGCCTCTCTTTACTTCACGTTACATCCCGGACATCATGTTCTGTTGATGCCCGCTTAGAGTCCTGTGGAGCCCCAGCACTGGCAGCACCCCCTTCGGGCCCCTGTCATTCTGCCCCGGTCAGGGTCATCTCATCGGTGTGCTGGTAAGTCTGTGACGGCCACGCCTCTGGGTGTGGGGCCGGGGAGCCCTGCGCCTAGCCTTGCCGTCCTGCACTAAACTCTGCCGCCAAGCCCGGGGCGGGCTCCCACCTGCGCCCCGCTGGGCGTGGAGTTGGCCGGAGACACGCAGGAGCGCCCCATTTTAGTATTTTCCCATTACACGTGAAAAGATACAGATGCCCTCAGGGTCGTCGATAATGATGATTAAATGGAGTAACATATTAGGAAGCAATGACTTTTCATTATGTATGAGCTTTGCTTTTGGTATCACTTAATTGTGAGTTTATATGATTTGATTTTGATTTTTTTTTAAAGATTTTATTTATTTGACAGAGATGTAGTGAGGGAGAGAAGACAAGCAGGGGGAGTGGGAGAGGGAGAAGCAGACTCCCTGCTGAGCAAGGAGCTCAATGCGGGGCTCGATCCCAGGATCATGACCTGAGCCAAAGGCAGACGCTTAACGACTGAGCCACCCAGGCATCCCATACAATTTGATTTTTAAATAATGGTTGGGTTTAACAAGAGGTTCCCCAAGCTGCTGAAAATTTGACCATGAGCTCTTAGGCTCCAGCATAGCATGACTTCCTCTCACTGGCTCCGCAGCCGGTGTCCCACCATCCCCCTCCACCCCCTT
>PITA01019783.1:0-36606 GCA_004023965.1 Spilogale gracilis
AGTGGACAATCAAAAAATTTCTAACTTAAAATGGGGGTAGGGCGCCTGGGTGGCTCAGTGGGTTAAAGCCTCTGCCTTCAGCTAAGGTTATGATCTCAGGGTCCTGGGATTGAGGCCCACATTGGGTTCTCTGCTCAGCAGGGAGCATGCTTCCTCCTCTCTCTCTGCCTGCCTCTCTGCCTACTTGTGATCTCTCTCTCTGTCAAATAAATTAATAGAATCTTAAAAAAAAAAAAAAGAGGGGTGTCTAGGTGGCTCGGTTAAGTGACTGCCTTCAGCTCAGGCCATGATCACGGAGTCCTGGGTTCGGGCCCCACATCGGGCTCCCTGCTCTGTGGGAAGCCTGCTTCTCCCTCTCTCACTCCCCGTTTTTGTGTTCCCTCTCTGACTGTGTTTCTCTCTGTCAAATAAATAAATAAAATCTTAGAAAAAAAAAGAAAGTTAAAAAAAATGGGGGTAGCTTGGCCCATGAGGGGTGAGGTTTCTGTTCCTTTCATTAGATCATCAAAACACATCTCCTGGAGCTTCATTTATTCCACAGAGGTAATTGATGGTACACTCACAGTGTCGGAAAAATACCACGTGATGACTGATAGACGAAGGTAATGTTAGTGCACTTGGGGTATGTGGAGAAATAGTTTTATTGCTTGAGGTTTTTAGACCTATTTCCACCAATAATTAGATGTGTGAACTTGCATAATTTTCACAACAGTGTGCATCTAAATCTCTTCAACTTTAAAATAAGATCAGAAAAGATAATTGCAAAATGACCTTTTATTTGTATGTTAAGGAGTTAGTCCAAGATTGGCTTCAGAGTTCTGATGAGTGACAAGATTATCTGATATCTGTTATGATTTCTAGCTCATGCTATCTAAGTGTGTCTGTATCAGTCGAACCTTCCGGTGGAACAAACCAGCCCAAAACTTAGAGGCTTAAAGCAACTGCCATTTATTTAACTGGTGATCCCAAGGGCTGGTGATTTAGGTTGGGCTCACTCACATGAAGGCAGGATGATTCTGCTTCTGGGGATTAACTGACCGGTGGTTGTCGGGGTGATGGAAGCGTGTGGGCACGTGGTTTCTCTTCTCCTGTAGGCTAGCTTGGGCTTGTTCATATGGTGATTGCGGGTTCTAGGAGACAAAGTAGAAGTAACCAACGTCTCTTGAGGCCTGAACTGGAAAGTGGCACACCAGTTATTTCCATGGCATTTGATGGCCAAGTCATAGACCGAGTAGATCCACGGGGGAGGGGAAATGACCTCTGGCCTTCATTGGGAGGAGTTACAAAGTCATAGCTTAAAATCAAAGTAATGTGGATACAGAGATGCATGGAGGGTTTTAGCTATTTTTGTAGCCTACTGCCGTGCATAACTCTTACTATTTAGAACACTGTGTCCTCGAATCAGCAGTGCTAAGAATTTTAGATTTCATAAACCAGTAAATAGAGCAAAATAAAATTAAAACAAACGGTATAAAGAATCCACTTAAGCATTAAAAAAATTGGCAAATTTTGGTTGTAATAAGTAAGAACACTTAAAACCACGTGCCAACATCCTCTATCCCCATTATACATATAATATTGAGGACTTCATGAATCTCTAATTCTAGAGGCATAACGTGAGGCTCAGCACCCCGGTTTCAGTCTTACCTGGACAGCTGGTAGGAGGAATCGGGCGTCAGAGAAGTTCGTTCCTACCTTAGGACCGTAGTCAGCATCTGGGAATTCTTGATAAACCATTTACCCGGCCAAACTACAGATGAGTTTTCTCATCTGTAAAACGAGACAGTCGCAACACTTTTTTCATTGTATGTTTGTGAGTATTAAATGAAATAACATGTAAATTGCTTGAGCCTCTGCCAGGCTCATAGTAACTGTTGAATGTAAGACAGTTGACTATTGGATGGTTGATTTGGGTTTTAAAAAATGTTACTGATTTTTACATATACCCCTTCCCACCACTGGGTCGAGTAGAAAATGCCACAGATTTCTTTCTGTTTTTAACTTTGACTGGATTGTATTAGAAAAAGCCCAAGAATAAAACAGATATGAAATTCTAGCCACATTTCATGAAAATACAAATAGCTCTAACAACATACCTTTCTCACAGATACTTGGCTAGTATCAGCACCCCTCCATAATTTAATTTAATCCTCATTCTGTGCATAGCACTTCCCAATCATGTGTGTTTTATCTTGGGGCAAATAGTTTCTCAAGGCTTGTCTGATAACTCTAGGAAGTTTTGCAGGAAGTGATTTACTAGTCTTTCTTTTGTAATCACTAACTATCCCAAAAACTAATATGTAAAGAACCACTTACAACTTCTCGAAGAAATGTCTCCCATTTACCCCTTTATATATACACTGATCTTATTCTTACAATTTGCTCAGGAAAAGAGATGAAGAAACATAGCAGAATAATGTGATGACCTAGGTTTGTGTGAAGTCACCATTGAAGGGAAGGGATATGAAACAGTTTTATGTAATTGCTCCCATCAGCTGTTTTTGAATATATACCTTTTTTTTCATAATTTTCATCTGACAATCCCTTAGCAGCTGTTATTAAGAGGAGATTACATGCAGAATTACTTGGTTGCACATTGGAGTTATAAAAATCTCAATATGCTAGAACTAACCAGGCTTTAAGACTAAGACAGAATGATTTTTCAACAAGTCTATTTACATTATAGCCTGTCACCAACTTTTTTTTCACCATGGCTCTTCCTATCCAGTTGGCTTCCCCAGTCTATATCTGAGTGGTTTCCATTTTAGGTAGAGAAAACAAAACAATGAATGTCAGTGCTTGTCCCTGCTGCACTTGGCCATCATTGGGCTTTATTTGGTGCCTTTCTCCACAGTGGTAGGGCTGCAGTAACCCCTCCCCCCATTCTTAATCCTGTGATGTGCCAAATGGGTCCACATCGCAGAGAAGGTTTTTGAAGCAACTAAAGAGTTAATTCTTTCTATAGCTCTCTTACTTTTTTTTAGCATCCCTAAAGATGTAATTCTTGCCAAAAAAATAATCTCAAACTTTGCTTGAGCCAAAGAAACTGCCTCAGCAGCTTGCTTAATTCCTTCAGTGTTCATGAATCCTTCTCACTCCTCCATACATACCTTTATACCTTCGTGTTGAAAAACGCAGCATGAACCTCTGTGCGCATGTGTGTCCCTGAATTCTTACTTTCTTTTGAGGTCTGGTGTCTAACTTGTTGTTCTAAGTGATGACTAATGTGATTTTGGTAGCCCTTATTCATCTGGAAAGGTGACACAAAAGTAGAGCAAGGGAAGGAGGATGTTATGAATAATAGCAATAAAATTAACTTCCCTACATTAAACTGTTAATTCCCTGAACTTCATTTCAAAAGCCTTAAATTGGGATCTTGAAAAGTTACCACTCAGTGTCTTTCTCTCTCTCTCTTCTTCTCTCTCTCTCTATTGGATTGAAAGAAACCTGTGGATTATAGCAGTCATATATGTCTGACCCTTCATTTGGATTTTTAAGCTTTCTTTGGCAAACATAATCTGGTACCATTTTATTTTTTCACTTTGCTCAGAAAGATAAATACCTTTGTGATGAGGTGGCATGAAAATCCCTTGTCATACAGCAAACCGACCTTAAATACTGTTCTTTGAAATGGAACTGACTCCATAGACTAGAAGGGAGGAAATAAAACAAAAATGCCTCCCTGAAACAGAACCCAGAATCTAAAACCCATCATTCTCTTGAGGCTTGAAAATGTTTCCCTCCAAATGAAATTAGACTTGTGTTTCTACCATTATGGTTTTAGCAATGGAAATTTGATAAGGACGGCTATTTCTCTGTTTCCAGATGCTTCCCAAGCAAACTGCCCACATTGCTGAACAGCAATTGTCTAATAAATTAGGTACATTTCTTCTGGTGACACGAATGATGGCTTGTTCAGACTGAACCTGCAGATCTTCTGAGGTTCGATTGCACAACTCTAGAGAGGTACAGATACATGTTTTAAAGTCAAAGTGTTCACATGTATGAGAGAACTGACATCTTTTGAAGTACATATCCAGAGGTGTGCGTGCGGTCTGCTAGGAAGAAACAGCGAAGAGCTCTGTAGGTAGAACAATAAGCTGACAGGTTATGCTGGGTTCTAGTTAAGAGTTCTCAAGGCTGCACTGAGTGTTCATGCAGAAAAACGGAGAAAGAGGAGGTCGGATGGATGCAGTAGACAACTTCTGGCGTGGCTCCCGGTGATTCCTGCCTCCCGGTATTCATGCTCTCCCTTTGAGGCTAGGCTGGACCTGGTGCCTTGCTTTTAACCAGTAGAATATGGCAAAAGTGGTGAGCCTCTCTCTCTGGGCTTCTCTTATAATTTTTCTGTGATGAAACAAGCTGGCACGTCATGACCTGTCCTGTGGAAGGGGCCATACAGCTAGGAACCATATGGCTAGGCACTCTCTGGCCAACAGCCAACAAATAAGTCGAGTCCTTCATTACAGTAGTGACAAGCAACTGAATTCTACCAACAACCCCGCAAAGGAGCTGGGAAGCCGATCCGTCCCCTGGCAGGCCTTCGGTAGAGACTGTAATCTTGGCAAAGACCTTGATTGCAGCCCATGAGAGACTCTGAAGCAGGTGACCCTGTAGACATCGTGCCCAGATTTCTGACCCACAGGAGCTGTGTGAGAGTAATTGTCATTTAAGCCTCTCAATTGTGGTATAATTTACTATGTGGCAATGGATGTTATGTCAGTCAGAGTTCTCCAGAGAAGCCATGTAGGGGATACACACACACACACACACACACACACACACACACACACATATTTTCATGGAGAAAGAGCAAACAAAAGAGGTGGGAGGGGGAGAGGAGGAGAAGGAGAGGGAGAGACGTCATAAAGAATTGGCTTGTGAGGTTATGGAGACTGATGGTCCATCTTCAGTGTGGACCAACCAGAGGAGACCCCAGAGAACCATTGATACAGAAGAAGTCCAAAGGCAGCTTTCTGGAAGATTCCCTCTTGCTTTGGGAGGCTGGTCTGTTTGTTCTGTTCATGCCTTCCAAAACCTGGATGAGGCCCATCCACATTATAGAGAGCAGTCTGCTAGCCCAAAGTTTGCTGATTCAAGTGATTTCATTCAAAAACATCCTCTAAGTTGACAAATAAAATTAACTATTACAGATGTGAAGCCCCACGTTCAACGTGCCTTTCAGAGATGCTGGAACTCAGTAATATCCTGACCCAGAGAGAGCCCATCTTGGGCCTTCTGCAGGCTGTAGTGTGAAAGAAACAGCATTGGGGAAGATAAATCTGATGGTGTTGGTGACATAAAGTTAGTTATATCTCAGCTCTCAGGCCACTACAGATGATTTTGAGACTTGGAATAGGTATACGGACAAATTAACCAACTGTTCAAGAGCAAATACGCATGTGGTGCCCACCTACATTACAAAAGAGCACAATACGTACATCCCTGGAATCCCCATGTGGCCCCACCTCATCAGAACTGTCCTCCGTGAGATTTTAGAATATATTCCATAATCAAAGAAATTTGGAAAATGTAACCAAACTTATAATTATGAATATCAGGGGAACACGAAGTATACACTGAGTTAGGTGTATTAAGATTTCCTCCTCAACTAGATGTGTTCTCCTAAGAAAAAGGGGCCTGTCTCATGTTCCTCGTGGGGACTTGTATCTTTCAAGCATAGACATGACCACCTCATGGGTACCATGTTGCTATTCACTCATGGTTATTTGACAACTGGGTTATGGGAACAATCTCTCATATCTCAGAATTGTCAGGAGGTAAGCTGTTTTGGTAAGAAAATAATGTCCTGCTGAGCCCAAACCTCTCCCCAAACCTTTAGTCTTTAGGCAAAATGTATCTCTCTGTAAAGAAAAAAACTAAGTAAAACCAGGCTAGACTACGTTTTGTGTAGACAGAGTTGAAATGATTGGGGCTCTGAGCCGTTTAGAACTGTTTAAAGATAACTGTTGGTTTTCGATGCTCAAAACTCAGGGTCTAGGCCTGTGGCTATGATATGGAGGTTAAGAGGCATCTTTACCAGAGTTAAATTAAGAGGTGTGTGTGTGTGTGTGTGTGTGTGTGTGTGTGTGTGTGTGTGTGTGTGTGTGTAGGTGGGGAGGGAGAGAGAGAAAGATCAGAGCCAGATTCAAAGATCAGAGCCAATTCTGAAGGTCACACAAGTTGCAGTGGAAGAACACTGTCGTGCCCGCAGTATTCTACCAGGTGACAAAACTTCTAGGCTCTGGAAAATATATTCTCAATTTCTTCTACAAATTTTTAGTGTTCGTTTCCTTGTGGTCTGCTGGCACTAAGATTCGGTCTGTCAAAGGTATAACAAAACTGGACATCATGCTTTGAAATGCCAAGAGAAACAAATGCTCAACAGGAGCCCACGCAGGCTCAGATATGCAAACAAGCCAAGGGTTCTTGCCTGTCAGCAGGATGGGGAGTTTGAGGGGTGCAGGGAAGGGGGAGCGAACCGGAGGACTGCAGCGTGGATGGGGGGACACATGCACAACAGGCAGTGAGGCACTTGATGCATGTGTCCACTTGCAGCTTTAGTTGAGATTAATGTGCGTTGATGACCAGTCCTGTCCTAAAGTTTCCAAGAGGAATCAGATTCTGATGCCAAGTCGCCTCAAAACAGATGGGCAAGACTTTTCCATGGGGAAAGAGCACCAAGGTGAAATGCCACATGTCAGGAGAAGGTATTTCAGACTTAATTTGCAACAGGCAGAAACAACATAGAAGAACAAACTGGCCTTCAGAGGTTCTGGGGTAAACATTGAGAAGGACCCCAAAACTCAGCTCTTAGAAAAATTGGTCTCTCCCAACGTCCTCTTAGGTTTCCCAAGTTCACCTGTTGTGAAATGCTAGGATAATGTTGCTGGAAAAGGACTCCAAATGATGTTTTCATCTTCTGCAAAAAAATCTCTGTTTTCCTGAATTCACTGTGAGACCAAATAAGTCATCACTTTTGCTTAGTGTTACAGAACGGGGAATTTTTCAGCTGTCTTTATTGGAACAGAGCGTGTTTTTACACTACTTTATGTCAGTGTCTCCCATTTTAAGCTCTTGTTTTTATTAGACACTGTGGATTGTTTCAGCCCAAATTGCACATATCCAAAACCCACTAGATTATAGGCCTGATGATCGGGCCAGAGAATAGCCACTTGTTCCCAGATTTACGTCAAAACTGATTGAAGTAGAGATCCAAATATTCCACCTGCATGATCTTGTCTTAACTCCCTGGAAACCCTGCTCTTTCCCAAGGTGGTATGTATTGATTGTAACTATAGGTTCTAATTTGACTAGGTCCAAATTTGTGTTATTTATAATTTAAAAAAAAAAAACTTGATATCTCACAGAACCCCTACATTGTGAGCGCAAACTCGTATATAAGAGCAGAGGCTCTGCCTAATGAAATTGTCAGCAAGTGCTTCTTCTCTTAGTTCTTCTCTCCCCACTTTTCCATTTGGGGGGTTCAACACTTCCTTATTTTGCTTTGGTTCTCTAGAGTTATTCAGCAGATATTTACTGAGCACCTGCCATGGGTGAGACTCCTTGTAACTGAGGGAAATCCAACAAGGGCTCATTTCTTCAACCAATTCTCACTTCCAGTCCTCCTTCCACTGACCATTTTGCCACTTTCTTTAAAGGTGAATTAAACTTACCAATCTTTGTGAAGTGACTAGCTTGTGGACTGCTCTGCTGTGAGCAAGGCGGGGGGGGGGGCAGAGATAAAGGAGAGGGACAGAATGGACCCCATTGTTTCCTTCCAGATTTTTGGCCCCTTCCTGAGACAGCTTGGGGGAAAAGCTTTCCATGAGACAGTACTGGCAGAGGGAGTGCCAAGGAGAGACAGGGGGATGAACAGGAAAGGAGGTGAAAGATGCTGGCCACTATGTCAGACATGTAAGCAAGACTGAGAGTTGGGGTGAGGAGCTTGAAGCAGGAAGGAGATGAGCTGGAAACCCCTTTTGTCTAACATTTGATGTATGCTCCAGGGGGATGTTAGGTGGCTGAATATCAGAACATATATTCTACCTGTAAAATGTTAACTAACTTTAAGATAGTAATAGACACATTGTTTTGAAGTTCTTTTTTTAGACTCATAATTACTTAATGATTTATACAGACTAAAATTCTTACAGAAATTTATTATTTATTTATTTCAATTTTTTATTTCAATTCTAGTTAGTGAACACATATGGTAAAATTGGCTTCAGGAGTAGAATTCAGTGTTTCCTCAATTCCATACAATGTGCTCATCCTAAGTTCCCTCCTCAATCTCTATCTCCCGTCTAGTCCATCCCCCACCCACCTCCCTTCATCAACTCTAGTTGTTCTCTGTAGTTAAGAGTCATCTTATGGTTTAAATTTTAGAAAAGGGGTAGACACCTCATTGGCTCAGACTGGAGGGACAACTTTCTGGGGGAAGATTCAGTTAGGGCTTGGTCTTGAAGAAGGAGTGAATCTTGGGGAATCCGAGCGAGGTGAAAGAAGCTGACCCACAGGCAGCCCACCCTCTCTCAGCACACCAGGCCCCTCTTCACTCACCTCTGCTTAAAGCTCCTTTGATCAGCACCCCAGAGACAACCACCAAACACTTTCTAGATCCCAGGGATGCGCTCTTCCCATCATTCTTGTCCTTCTAGTTCTTTTATAACAGGTAACAGCTAAATCCTTTCCTACACCCCAGACTTTTCTCCTGCAGCCCCAGCACACACCTGCTGCTTTCTCCGGACTTTGTTCTTCCAAATAGCCTGCCAAATTGTAAACATCATCCAGAAAGCCTCTTCAACCCACAATTCCTAATCTTTCGTTCAGAAAGCCGAGGCACAGTTTTGTCAAACGTTCACCTCCGCCTGCACTGGCGCGGTACCAGGTCCACGGGTGCACGGATGTCCTAGTCACGTGCTTGCATTCCCTCTCTCCAACAGCACCCAGATGCTAATAGGCAGGCCAAGTATCATGAGTGACATGTTAGGAAAGGGACCATTGAGTTGTAGGAAGCCTTGCGTGAGTCACAGTGCCCGCTTAGGGTAAAACTAGGACAAAACACAAATCTCCTGATTTGTGGTTTGGTACTTCTTCTCTGCCGTGTGGTTCTGCCACCATTATCCCTCTTACAGGCAAGCTGACTAAAGGGGCAGATCCTGTTATTGTGCTCATATTTCAGATGAATTAAAGAGTGGAGAACTGACATAACTTGCTCAAAGTTAAATAAGCGGCAGAGGTGGGGATTGAACTCAGGACAGAATGAGTGCAAAACTTATTCTGATAACCATCACATAATCCAGACATGGTCAAAGGAAGGAATTTGTTCCTTGTGATTTTAAGGTAGAATATACACTCATTGATGGGAAACGGAATCTTGTCCTTTGTCTCAATGGAAGGAGGAACTTGGTCATATAGGAGTGTGGAATAAGGAAATGAACAACCTTGTGAAACAGTGGATGTTCTTTTAATGGAGCCTCTATGTTGTTGGAGATGCTCTAGAATAGAGCCCTGCATTATGAAGAAAGCTGGAATAAGTCTTTCTAGAGATTCTTCTAGTCTTGGCATTCTCAACTTCTGTGACATCAGTGCCTACCATGGAATTTGCTGTAAGTGAAAAAGCCATGTTTAAAAGTTCCCTTCAAGTATCCTTGAGCTGGGAGATAGGAAATGCACTTCAAGGCATTTCCTTAAAGGTTGAACGAGTCGTGGCAAGTCTTAGAAATGCCATTTGTGCCACTGATGATACCAGTGTGTCCTCTCTTTCCTCTTCCCTTGGAGTCCCATCTAAGAATCAAAACTGACACTTTCCTTCTGTTTCCCACTCTGAGTTTTGTAAAAACTCTTTTAGAAAAAAATAGAAAAGCAGCAAATTTGACTGTTGTATCCTTAAGATTGGGCTACCTGGGGCGCCTGGGTGGCTCAGTTGGTTAAGCGACTGCCTTCGGCTCGGGTCATGATCCTGGAGACCTGGGATCGAGTCCCACATCGGGCTCCCTGCTCAGCAGGAAGCCTGCTTCTCCCTCTCTCATTCCCCCTGCTTGTGTTCCCTCTCTAGCTGTGTTTCTCTCTGTCAAATAAATAAAATCTTTAAAAAAAAAAAAAAAGATTGGGCTACCTGAGCAATAGGTCGTTTTTGTATTTGGCTTAGGGTCTGATCCAAGGTGATTCTTAATCTCTGTGTTGCAGGAACGTAGTTTCTAATATGTCAGCTCCATCCTGCTGAGTGTTCCATCAACACCCTTAACCCAGTTATCTGCAAGGACTTTGACCCCAGACGGGGAGTCCCAGATGGAAGCCAGGACATTGCTTCAGGATGGGCTATGAAAAATGCATGTAAGATAGAAAAATGTGAATTATGTGTGAAACAAACAAAAGCACCAGGCAACATGGAATTTGTGTCAACAAAAGCTTGCCACAAGCTGTTGCTTGCTTCTAAGGGGGAAGTAGACTCTGGCGCCCAGGGAACGGTAGCAGAGAAGGACTTTTGCACAAGATGTGCAGAAACAAAAAGAGTGAACTCTTTTGGCTGTAATCGTTTTCAAGTTCTTAAGCTCTCCTCTCTCTTGCAACCAACTCCCCCAGCATTTGTTATGCAGCTGGGGAAGTTATGGATTACTGAGTCCGCCTGAGCCATGAGAATGGGAATAACTGACATTTATAACATTTTGACATACTCAAGAGAAGAGAAAAATAGTCCAAAGGGTGGGACCCCCAATTGACTTTCTTGCTGACTATAAACCAACTCCATGACTGCATTACTTGGGTGAATAAGGGGATGACCAGGTTCTCGGGGAGATTCATGCACCGGAATGTCTAGCTCACGTTCCAGTTAAAATATTAAATTTGGTGATATTAAACTGCATAGACTTTTGCTGCCACCAACTGAAAATGTTATAAGTACTACTTTCCAAGCTAACTACAGAAATCCAAAATTATCATTCCCTCCCCGAGAGATAATTCTAGGCAAGAGACAACCAATATGCACATTTTTTTTTAAAGCAAATTATCTTCAGTTATTTAAAATGATTACCCCATTCCTCTCTGGATCACTGCTGGAGACCCAGGCATCCAAGTGCCATAGACTGCTGTGTCAAATATAATAAATAACATTCCGATAATGTTCCGGGGGGGGGGGCTGCACACAGCTCAAAGTTGGCTCACAGCCACCCTTGCTACCACAAGAACTGCCTTCCAAAGGTGTTCTGGGAGAAAAGAGCCCTGTGCAGTCCAACTGGCAAGGCTTTTGCATAAATACATCTCCCTTTACAAGGCTGATGAGATTTTGCGGCCCACAGGCCATAGCCTCAACCCAACTCCATGACCGCCGCACACAGTCATTCATGTGGGAGGTACCGCTTCTTGCTCTCACTGCCCCCAGTGGCTCCTGGGGCTCATTGCAGCCTTTTAAACAGATTGAGGGCTTCTCTGCCAGGTCTGTCAAAAGGAGCCATCCTAAAATAGAAGTTGACGTCGTGGATAGGGAATATTTAGTTTAATTCCAAGCCATTTAATTCAATACATGTTCACTGAAGGCCAGGGTAATATACCAGGTTCTGTGGACCTGCCTGTTGCCTGGGGTCATTTCCACCTTTTCTCATCCCCAAGTCTTGGTTTCTTCATTTATTAAATTGTCATAGGTGATAATAGAATGCCCTCAGGATTCCTGCAAGCTTAAGTGAAAATGTGTGTGTAGTGTGCCCCCGGCCCGCCCCCTGGTCCAAGGTAGGCATGCAGTGAACGACAGTGTCTCTTATCCTGTTCCCCTTCCCACAAATGCTCAGAAACAGAAACCCATCAAGCCCAGGAATCACTCCAGGGAGAGGCAGGAGATCTGTGGAGAGTGTTTCTGGTGAAAATCTCCTTTTAAGACTGTATTCCTACACTGAAGCAGTTGGGTTATATTGTCAACCTTATAGGGTTATAGGGGAATTGGATGAAACACTGTCTGCAACATGCTCAGTTCCTACTTAGGGACTCATAGATTTCCTGCGAAGTTGTTACTATGATCTATCTTTGTATCAATTTTGTCGCTACTGTTTATTTTCTTGGCTTGAAACCTCTTGGATTCTAGAGGTCCAGTGGACCCTGTTTACCTCTGTATGGATTCCTGGCTCCCTAGAGTTTGAATATCCCTTTATTCATTCCACAAACACTTCCTGAACACCAATTGCTAGAGGCTTTGCTACGCCCATGGGTCGCAAGGACAGATGGGGTCACCAAAACTGGTCATATGAGCAGGATCCCTGACCTCTAACAGCTTATAGTCGGTTGAGGAAGCAAATACATCATTTCAATACGATGTAATAAACGTAGGGGCAGAGGTCACCATAGGGTGATGCCGGGGCACAGAGTAGGGACCTGACCCACATCCTGCTGTGGGGCTGGTGAAAGGGGTAACCGGGGACAGTTCCTGGCAGGGACAGCTCAGGTAAATGCATATTGAAGGACAAATGTTTCTCTATTCTCAAGACCTTAAAAATGCAACTTACACTTGTGTCCTTGAAACATCAATGGGCCATAACTAGTGACCCAAACATCTAAATTCTGCCATCAGACTATGCTTGAAAGGCAGCACAACAGGCTGGGAATTCTGGCGGTTTAATTTCATGGGAAGAAACAGGACCATCTTCCTCCCCTTGACCCCAGAGCAGCGTTTTCTGAGCTCTTGTGCCTATATCCCAGGTTCTTCTCAGGTTTTTCCAGAGTAGGCCTCCCCTCTAGGACACCCCACACATATAGGTCCCCAGGGTGGCCTAGCCAGTGCAGGGACCAAGAAATGCACCCATAAATATATAGAGGACGCTCACAGGAAGACAAGGAAGGGAAAGAACCCCAAGATTGTCCACCTCCCTAATGTCCCTGTGCTGCCACTTTCACCCATGGAGGGACAGAATGGCATGGTGAGGAGGACAAGAAAGTTTGGGATGCACTGGGTAGCAAGTGATAATCAAAGATCTAGAAAGTCCATGGCCCTCCATTTCTGGTTTCTGGTATAGAAAATAATTCTCTGTGACACTAGGATTGGCTTCTCTGTTAATGCCTTTGACCACAGAGCAGGAAATCTTCCTCATCATTCCAGAAAAATTTTTAAGAACCCTGACTGAGAAGCCTCATGCCTCCATCTCGGTCTGGGGCTGAACTGGGACCTGAGCAGGCCCTGTGTTGCATTTCTCCTGGCTGTTTCTTCCTACCGTGTTTTTCTCCAGTCCTTAACATCCCTGCTCATTTCCTGTCCCATCTTGTTCTCCCCCCAGGAAGCCCTGAAAGAGACCCCAATTTTCATAAAAAGTCAAACTGCTACCTCAGCTTCTAGGATTCCTGAAGAAGCAAATATTAGTTTCTTTTATGAGGCACATGTTCAGTTTTTAAAAAGACTTCATTTTTTTAGAGCAGTTGTAAGGGTACAGCAAAATTGAGAGAAAGGTACAGAGATTTCCCACAGCTGCCTGGGAATAGCCTCCACACATACACCCCCTCATCACCATGCCCCCCACTGTGGTCATCATCCCACAGCACAGTGGTCCATTTGTTACAGCCATTGAACCTACACTGACACATCATAACCACCCAAAGTCCAGAGGTTACATCACATAGTTCACTCTGATTGTTATACAGTCTATGGATTGGGACAAATGTGTAATGGCACGCACCCACCATGTTACTATCATACAGAGTGTTTCCGCTGCACTGAAAATCCTCTGGGCTTTGCCTAGTCATCCCTCCCCCACAACCCCTGGCAACCGCTGATCTTCTTACTGTCTCCATAGCTTTGCCTTTTCTAGAATGTCATCTGGTTGGAATCATACGGTATGGAGCCACTTCAGATGGGCTTTTTTCACTTAGCAGTATGCATTTAAGTTTCTTCTTAATGTTTTCTCCTGGCACATTCAGTTTTTTAAACTTTTCATGCATATGACGTTGGACCCCAGGAAGCTGGTCTCTGTCCACTTTGAGACATCAGAGACTCTTGAGATTCTAAGAGCACCTGGATCAGACCAGTGGGTCAGTACGTGGGGGTGGGTGGGTGGGCAGTGTTTGGTTCAATCTCCATCTCACAGCTGAGGGGTCTCCTCTCCCCACTCTAATCTGTGCAGAAACTGGGTGCAAGAAGAGAATAAAGGAAACTGTTTCTTCTGGAGGGGGTTATTCGGAAGGGGCCTCTTTCCAGTTTCCATTATTACCATCATAAACAAAGGAGTAATAATGGATGTAGCAAAAGCAGAGCAACTTTAGGGCCAGTTTATCTGTGTACCGTGTTGAAGAATTGAAACAGCGCTTTGATGTCTTGTTTCTCGTTGGATTCTACAAGAATGATGGTGTACATGACAGGAGTGAGACCAACATTTCCATTTTTCAGGTAAGGAGTCCAAGTCTTTCTGTGGCTGTGGGGCTGAGTGAGGGCAAGAGAGTTGGTAGGCACACCAGAGCCCATGTTCCAGTTCAGGTCTCTGATACCGAGCCCATTAAGTCTTCTAGCAGGTCATCGACCCAACTCACCTTTATTGAGCAACTACTGTGCTGTGTGCCCTGGGCTGGGGCGTGAGAGAGAGGGTCCCTGAGGGGGATGGTAGAAGCACACACAAGTCCCTCACGCAGGGAGTCCCACACATGCTTGTCTGGCTGTGGGGGCTCAGAGGCAGCAGGGACCCCCCCCTCGAGGGACTGGGGCTCAGGATAGGCTTCCCCCCTTGACCTAGGCCTGAGGAGAGTCAGGTGCTAGGCGGAGATGAGGGCAGCGGCTACTACCCGGCAGGCCCGGAGGCATCCTCAGGACTCCGGAGGAAGCTTTCACGTGACATTGCACGACGTGAGCCTGTTACTACTTCAGGTGGATGCGGACTGGCTCAAGAGGGAGCTGTGGTCCCCGGGATCTCACGTGAGCCCCATCGGGGCCCTCCCTTAACCTTCGGCTCAGGCCCTGGCCCACTCTGTCTCCTGCTCAGGGTGCCCTGGGCCCCAGATGTGGCACACTTGCCGCAGCAGAGACGGTGGCCACGAGTGTGACCGGGAACTGCTCCTCTCAGGCTCCCTGAATAAACCTCTCTCTCTTCAGTCCCTTGGGAGGAGTTCCTGCCCCAGCTCCTGGGCCTCGGGGAGGCTGTGGGGGTGTGGGGGTGGGAAGCCCAGTTCCACAGCAGCTTGCACAGGCCTTTCATCTGGCTGCTCCCACATGTGAAAGGACACAGAACAGAGATTGTCGGAAGGCCTGGCTTCTGGGGGGGAAGGGGGACTTGAAATTCAAAGCCGAGTCTCTCATATCCTCTGCACCATGGCAGCTCATCAGTCCTCCCTCTTCTCAGCCTCGTGCGAGCCCGTGCGCTCCTGCTCTCCAGCCTGGCAGTGGCATCTGTTAGCAATGAGTAAAGACGGGATGGCAGAGGCGGTGCTGGGAGGGGGGGCAGAGGAAGGTCTACCGAAACCAAGTGTGTTTGCTCACACACATAAAACCGCAGGCCTCCTGGAAGCAGGCACCTCACGAGGACCCCTCCGTCTTGACTTGGTAATCAGGAGCATGTGACTGAACGATTGAAAACGTGACTTCTCTTTGGTGGGCCTCAGTGTCCTCATTTCTTCCATAGGAGGGGCTCAGGCAAGCGGAAATATCAGGGCCTCTCTGGGGCCGCTATCCTGTGTCCAGGAGGGAGCCACTCACCAGGCTAACTGAAAGTGTGCTAGTTCTCACACAGGACAGGGAGCGCTATAGAACCTTCCAGTGTCGCTGGCCCATGAGGAAGAAGGCTAGGTCCTCTCTGGTCTCCTGAGGGCTGAATCAGTTTGGAAAGGCTCCCTCCTGCCCACCAGGTAGCTTCCAGCTCTATACCTCTGCACCTAAGGCCTTCATGCCCTGATATCTGCTTTCCCATGATTCCTGTCAAACTGTAGTATGTTCTTTAAGGTCATGACCTCCAAGGAAACAAGGATGTAAGAAAAGTGCCAGGGAGGCCTCAAAGCCAGAACTCAGAGTGACTAGAGTATTTCTGGAAGGCTGGACAGATACAGTTGGTCTTGTATAGAGAAAGAAAAAAGAGTTCTAATTTTTCATTCTGTGTTTTCTTTTTTAGCAAGTCATCCTCTTAGGAAGTTATTGGGAGTGGGCAAGGAGCTGGGGCCTCCTTGAAAATCCCTTCAAAACAGGAAATGGGAAAATAAAGTGCCTTCCTCATTCTTTCTTCCTTCTGTGGGCCCGAGGGATAAGGGTCCTCGTATGTCAGGGCTTATGACCAGCGCTGAGGCCTTGCACCAGTTCCCACCAATGAGGAGAATGAACAAACCACCTCACCTTAGACTCCCCATGCTCTCATGCTCGGATGACCAAGTGATGAGAGATTCTAGGCAGTATTTCTATTTTTAAGACCCTCCGTTGGGTTGGAGCAGTAGGTAGGTGGGAGATAGGAAGAAAAGGCAGAGGAGCAATGTAAGATGAGAGGAGGGGTTTTGTGGTCTGGAAGTCTGTACCCATCTCAGAATAAAGGGCCATATCCTCCAGAGGTAGATTATACTCAGGGAGGGGCTGAAGTAGGACACAGAGTAGGTGTCCCTGATGTAGAGAGAGCCCCTGAGGGCTGTGAGGGGCTGTGTCCACAACCCGTTTGTGTCTAGGACCAACCTTGATTATGCATTCTAGCACAGCTAAGGGGTCATCTTTGGTGAGCAAGTCAGATGTCTTATACCATTGTGACAAACTCCATGAGCTGGGCCATCACTGACTCACTGTGTGACCCTGGGAATTAGCCTCGGAGTCCCCAGGTTTTTTGCATATCTGTAAATTGGGAATTCCACTGCCCAGACCCCTCGGCAGCCTTGGGATTAATGAAAGCCTTGTTCACAAATGTCTTGGAATCCATAAAGGTTTAGATCGATAATTAACAAGAAAGAGAAGGCATAAACATTTCAAATATATATCAACTCCCAAATCTATAACAGCCAATAAGTCTAAAAACTGAGTGGCCACAATTTCCCTCAGTGACAGGCAGCCCATGCACTTTCAAAAGTAATTCTACAATAAGCATAAATTACCACTTGGGGAAACCTTCCCTGTATGCCATGACTATAGATTTATTAAGTGAAAATGAAACTTTTAAATAAATATCTGGAACAAAAATGTATTTCCCAATCTAATCGGGCCACAGAGGCAAGAGTTTTTAAACTGCTCTGTAGCCTGTAGAGTATAAAGCTGAGCACATTTTCTTAGAAGCCACTTGGATGAGTCAATCAGTGTCACACAGCCTCCCTCCCTAACTGTCAAAGACACCTGGATCCTCCTGATCTCAGCAGGAGCAGCAAGGGCGCAGGAGGCCCCCAGGATCTTTCCCAGATCCTCGGGGAAATGGACAGATTCTGAGATATCTTGATTCCCTGAGAAGATCATGGTTTGGAATTCCATCTGATTCTGAACCAGCAGATATTATTTATTCACCCTCCCAACCCCACGTTCCTGCCACCGTGTCCTCCCCTGAAGGGCAGAATAGTCCAGTTTGATCAGTTATGTTGACTAAGTAATCCTTGCAAGAGACCAGTGAGACCCAGAATGTAAGGGGTAAGGAATGTGCCACAAGGCTAGGCAGCCTCAACCAATGTTTCATGGCACTTCCTGTGGGATCGGTACACTACCGGTCTCTCCGGCTCTCCTTCCGGTCCTTGGTCCTTCCCTGTCCTGGAGCTTCCTGGCCCTACCTCGGGGCCTTCCAGTACGTTCAGTCAACCCTAGTCTAGTCTTTGCTACCTTTTTGACAAAGAAGGATGTGAGGACTCAGACCTGAGATAATCACTCCACTGGCATTCTCTTTTAGCAAGAGTTTGTTCCTAATCGGGCAGGAAATATACTTTCAAGTAATGAGATGTAAGAGGACATTTTCCAAGGGCTTTTGGTAAAATTTTACTTGATCAGAAACAAAACCAAAAACAAAAACCAAACCATCACCACCAACAATGACAAAAAACACACACAAAAAAACTCTCAGGAAGAGAGGTATTCTTCTGTTGGCAAAAATGAGGGAGGATTGCTACTGGCAGGCATCTGGTGATGGCAAAGAGAAGCAGTCTTTGGCTAAAACCAAACCTGTGGGAGAACAGGGCTGAAAAAGAAAAATGTTTTTGATGACCTCAGAAATGGACTAGACTAATTTCTTTTTCCCTTAGGAAGTTCCCACTGTAACATGAGTGCCAAGTGCTCTAACGGATGGGGTATCTCATATTGCTGATGCTCCCGGCCTATACCGGAGAGGGATGTCGGGGTTGGAAACAGTGCCCTCCACATTATACTACTGGGCACAATTGCTGCAGTTAATGTACTTACACAACATTTAGTTAAGCATTTTTTCATTAATGTGCTGGAGGGATATTGATTGGTAATTTTATTTTTTTGCAATGTCTTTGTAGGTTTTGATCCTAGGATTATGCTGGCATTGTACAGTGATTTGGAAAGTATTTGTCTCCATGTATCTTTTCTTTAAAAGTTTATATAAAATTAGGGTTATTTCTTCCTTAAATTTTTGATAGAATTCACCAGTAGAATTGTTTGGTATTTTTTTATGCAAAGATTTTTTATTTTAAACACCCAATTTTTTTATAAAGTGCTATTCAGCTTTTATTTTATCTTGTGCCATTTCAGTAAGTTATATATATATATTTAAAATGCATCCATTTCACCAAAATTATTTAATTTGGTGGTATAAAGTTTGTCATCATATTATTTTATTATCCGTTTCATATCTGTAGGGTCCACAGATATAACATCTTTCATTCACAATATTTTTAACTTGTGCTCTTCTTTACTATTTCTCAATATGATCAGTCTAAGTACTTCTCAATTTTGTTGATTTTTTTCCTTCACGATAATATACTTAAGGTTTCTTAGTTTGCTATTTTTTTTTCTGTTTTAAAGTTAATTGATTTGTTGCTTTTATCCATATTTGTATCTTCCTTTTACCTGGATTTACTTTGCTTTTGTTTCTAACTTTTTTTTAAAGATTTTATTTATTTATTTTACAGAGAGAGGATCACAGGTAGGCAGAGAGGCAGGCCGAGAGAGAGAAAAGGGGCTCCCTATTCGGGCCTCGATCTCAGGATCCTGAGATCATGATCTGAGCTGAAGGCAGAGGCTTTAACCCACTGAGCCACCCAAGCACCCTGTTTCTAACTTTTTAAAGTAGAACCTTAAGTCATTGATTTTAGATTTTTCTTTAAATATATCTGTAAATATTAAAGCTGTATGTTTTCCTCTAAACACTGACTTAACTGAATTCCAGTTTTAACATGTTGCATTTTTATTATCCTTGAATTGACAATATTTTGTTATTTCATTGTTCTATCATTTTGTCTAAATTATTTAAATATGTGCTGTTTACTTTCCAAGTAGCTGGACTCTTTAAAGATGTCTTATTCATCATGATTCCTAATTTAATTTCTTTATGGTCAGAGAACATACTTGATATGATTTCAAACCTTTTGAATATATAGGGTCTTGTTTTGTGGCCCAGTATATGATTTATCTTGGTGAACATCTTATATACATTTGAAAAGAACATGTATTCTCCTGTTGTCAGCGGTAATGTTCTATAAATTATATGATATACATAAATATATAGGATACATAAATATAATTATATAATATTTAACATTTATTATTTATCTAGCTATTAAACTGTGATTATGAAATTGTCTATTTATCATTTTTATTTTTATTTTTATTTTTTAAAGATTTTATTTATTTATTTAACAGAGAGAAACACAGCGAGAGAGGGAACACAAGCAGAGGGACTGAGAGAGGGAGAAGCAGGCTTCCTGCTGAGCGGGAAGCCCAATGCGAGGCTCGATCCCGGGTCTCCAGGATCATGACCTGAGCCAAAAGCAGTCGCTTAACCAACTGAGCCACTCAGGCGCCCCTATTTCTCTCTTTTTTAAAATGTATCTCTCCATTTATTTAGACCTTCTTTGCTTTGTTTTGTTTTTTTTTAAAGATTTTATTTATTTATTTTAGATAGAGAGAGAGTGAGAGAGATGGGCAGAGGGAGAAGGAGAAGCAGGCTCTCTACTGAGCAGGAAGCCTGACATAAGGCTTAATCCCAAGGTCCTGGGGTCACGATCTGAGCAGATGGCAGACACTTCACCAGCTGAGCCACCCAGGTGCCTCTTCTTTGGTTTCTTTTGAGTAATAATGTGTGGTTTCAGAATACAGATGCTGTACATATTTTATTAGAGTTACATCTAAGTATTTAATATCTTTAGTAATTGTAAATGACATTTTAAATTTAAGTTTCCATGTGTTCATTACTCAAACATAGAAGTACAACTGGTTTTGAATGCTTGTATCATATCCAGTGACCTTGCGAAACGACTGATTAGTTGTGGAGTTTTTTTTTATAGATTCCTTGGATTTTCTTCTATTTCTCTTTTTAATTATGCCGGTTTTTGCTTTATGTGTTTTGATGTTCTTTTATTAGCCACATAGGTGTTTGTAGTCATCATGAATACCTGAAGAATTGATTTTATTATCATTATCTGGTGTTAACTCTTTTTCTCCAATAATACTCTATTTTGAAATCTTATTTTATTTGGTAATAGTACAGACATCTTTGTCTTCTTATGCATACTGTATTCAAAGTATATATTTTTCTATTCCTCCACTTTCAAACTATCTCTTTATATTTTTATTATGTATTTATTTTATTATTATTATTATTTGAGAGAGACAGAGTGAGAAGTTGGGGAATGGCAGGGGGAGAGGGAGAGAGAGTGGCAAGTGGACTCCATGCCTAGTGTGGAAACTGACCTGGGCTTGATCTCACCACCCTGAGATCATGACTTGAGCTGAAACTAAGAGTCAGATGCTTAACCAACGGACCCACCCAGGCATCCCTCAAGCTATCTCTCTTTATATTTGATGTGAGTCTTACATTTTGCTTTCATGTGTAAAATTTTCATCAGTTTTTTTTTTAACCCATTCTGACGGTTTTCTGCCTTCTGCTTAGAGTGTTTTATTCATTGGCATTTAACACCATTATCAAAGTTTGGTGTAAATTTACAGTTGTATTATTTACCTTCTGCTTATTTCACTTGCTGTTGTTATTACTGTTGTTGTTGTTTAATTCTGTTACTCCTTCTGGCACCTTTTTCTTGTGTGGGATGATTTGATTACAGGTTTTTTAAAATTTCATTGTAATGTATCCATTTTAGCCTTACTTTTTGCATATTTATTAATGGCTTATTAAGGGCTCTAGGATTTAAAATATACACCATTAACTTTTCATAGTCTAATTAGATTATTTTTTAAATATTTTACATGTATTATATCTGTGTATATTATAAATGCCACATTACAATGTCATAATTTTGTTTTAACCTGTTCTTCATTTTTTAAATAATTAAATATATCTTTTTATATAAGCCAAGATATTTACCATTTCCAATGGTGTCGTTCATCTTGAATATCTGAGTTTCTATCTACTTTCATTTCCCTTCTATCGAACATACTTCCTCTATATTCTCTTGCGTTTATTTTATTTTGTTTTGTTTTCCTGAAACTGCTTTTATTTACCTTTTATTCTTGAAGGATATCTTTCCTGAGTATAGAATTGTGGGTTGGCAGTCTCCTACCCACCTCCAGTATCTTAAAATGCTGTTCCTTTGCCTTCTGGTTTCTATATATTTGAATGCAGTCACTAAGTTCCTCTATATCAAATGTAACTTTTTGTATTTATATTCTTTTGTAATTACCTCATTAGTTTTCAGCAATTTTACTATGATTTACTCAGGTGTGGTTTCCTTAATACTTAGTGGACTTAAATTTATGTCCTTTACCACAGTTGTAAAACATTAGTTCATTGTTTCCTCAAATATTTTCTTCTGCCCCATATTATCTTTCCTCATCTTCTGAGACTCCAATTACCCATATATTAGGCCTTTTGACATTATTCCACATGTCCTAGAAACTGTCCTTATTCCCTAACTTTTATTTTAGTTGTTCTTTAAATTGGACAATTCTATTAATCTATCTTCAGTTTCATTGACTTTTTCCTTTTTCATCTCCATTCCACTTTTATTAGTTCGGGTTCTCTACAGAAACAAAACCAATAATGTGTGTGTGTGTGTGTGTGTGTGTGTGTGTGTGTGTGTGTGTATGTAGAGAGATAGATACATAGATTGATTGATTGATTTTAAGGAATTGGTTCTCACCCTTGGGGGGGCTGACAAGTACAAGATCTACTAAGTGGCCGAGTGGGCTGTCAGACTAGACACCCAGGTAAGAGCCAGTGTTGCAGTTTAAGATTGAAGATCATCAAGCAAGACTGTCAAGGAAGCCATCATTCTTGTTGTGGGCAGTTCAGTGTTTGTTTTATTAAGACCTTCAGCTAATTGGATGAATTCTGCTCACATTATGGAGGATAATCAGTTTTACACAAGCTCACTGATTTATATGTTAGTTTCATCCTAAAAATTCCCTTGCAGAAACTAGAATAATGTTTTGACCAAATATCTGAGCACTATAATCCACCCAAGTTAACAGATAATATTAATTATCACACTATTGTGATGCCTGGTGGGTAAAATTTTCATTTGAGATATTGTAATGGTTAAACATAGAAATTTCTATTTTGTTCTTTGTATAGTTTATGTTTCTTTGGTGGTATTTTCTATCTTTTCATTAATTGTAGGCATTTTAAATTATCTTATGAGGCATTATTATAGTAGTGGGTTTAGAATCTCTGTGGGGTTGGGGTCATTACACCACCTTGTCATCTCAGGGCTCATTTTCACTGATAGTTTTTTTCTCTTGAAGTTGAACCACATTTTCTTGACTCCTCATGTCACAGAATTTGGGATCACATCCTGAGTATTGTAAATGTTATATTGTGGAGGTTATGGATTTTCAAATATTCTTCCAAAGAGTTTCAATTTTTTTATTTTGGCAGAGAATGAACTTGGTTTGAAGGAGACTGCACACTCTTATCTTGTGGGAGGCATGTTTAAATCTCAGCTCCTTCCCTTTTTAGCTCAGACACACACATGTACACGAAGTAGGGATTGTCCAGAGACTTGGGCAGAACATAAACACCAAATTTGTAACGACTTCTCTTTGGTCCTCTTCTTTTTAGAAATCTAAGCTCTCCCTCAAATTTTTCCCTCTAGTTTCTCTAGTTTCAGGCCAGAAAAACTTGAGTCATTCACTAGGGTTTACCCTCTGGTTAAAAGCTGTGACAACAGGGAATGCGCACAGTGTCATCCTTTTTTGCAAATTGCTACTTTTGTTCTGCTCCAGTAATTGTAGGTAGTTGTTTTCACTGCTGTTGTGTATGTTGCCCAGAATTTATTGTTTTATTTGCATGAGGGACCAATGTAGTAGGAGCTACTAAATTATACTGGCAGCAAACATTCTATCTTATTTTTGAAGGATATTTTTGTTGTATATATATTGACTAAAAGGACTTAAAAAAAATTCTGCACTTTCAAGATATTGTCACTTTGTCATCTGACTTCCATGGTTTCTCTCTCTTAGGACCCTTATTACTATTCTACTGTTTTTTTTTTCTCCTGTGGGTACTTTTAATATTTCTCCTTTATCTTTAATTTTATAAATTCGAATATGACATTCCTAGATGATTTTTTTGTTATTTTTTGTTTTACTTGGAATTAGCTGAATTCCTTACATCTAGATTAATTTTTTACTCATTTGAAAAATTCTCAGCCAACATAACTTCAGACATTTACTTTCCTTATTTCATCTTTCTTTATTCCTGGGACTCCAGTTTCAAAGATGTCAGATTATTTGATTTTTGTCCTCTAGATTTTGGATGTTCTGCTCATTTTTAAAAAAAATTTTTTTCTCTTCCTTCTTCTCTTCTTCTTCTTCCTTCTTCATATAATATCAGTTGACTTGTCTTCAAATTCACTGATCCTTTCTTTGCTTTATATAGTCTGAATTTCTCCTTTCTCATGTAGTAATTTTCATGGAATCATACAATATATAGTCTCCTTTCAGTTAGCATAATAGATTTGAAGTTAACATACATTATTGTACATATCAGTTTGTCCGTTCATTTTTATTGCAGAATAGTATTCAATCCTATGGTTATACCACAAGTTTGTTTATTCATACCACATGACGAACATTTGAGGTGTTGCCAGTTCTTGGCAGTTTTGAATAAAGTCTCTGTAAACATTCACACAGAGTTTTTATGTAAACGTAAGTTATAATTTTTCTTGAGTAAATATCTAGGAATGGGATGGCTAAGTGATATGGTATGTGTGATAGTCAACTTTGTAAGAAACTAAAATTGTTTCCAAAGTGGTTGATGACTTTACATTCCAGCTAACAATGAATTAGAGTTTTGGTTACTATAAAATCTTTCCTGACAATCTATTGTCAGGAAAAAAATATGTATATATATATATATAACCATTCTTGTTGTGTAGGTTTTTTGGAATTTTTATTTGCTTTAATGACATGTGAACACTGAGCAACTTTTCGTTATGCTTATTTTTCACTATGTCTTTGGTAAATGAAAATAACTATCTGAGGGTCATAAAATGAATTGAGAAATGTTCTCTCATTTTCAATTTTTTAAAAAAAGATTTTATTTATTTTTTGAGAGAGAGAGAAGACAGAGACAGAGACAGAGAGCATGAGTGGGGGGAGGGAAGAATGGAGAAGCAGACTGTCTGATGAGCAAGGAGCCTCACCTGGAGCTCCCACCCAGGACCCCAAGATCATGACCCATCATTTTTTAATTTTCTTGAACAGTTTGGGCATTTACATGTGTGTGTGTTGGTGTGTGCGTGGAGGGTGGTTGTGAGGAAAGTTTCTTAACTACAACTTAATTTATTTAATAAATATAGGAATATTTAGGTCAACTACTTTTGCTTTGCTGAGTTTAATAGATATTTTTCAAGGCATTTGCCTATGTTATATAATGAATAGAATTTATATATATAATTGATGTATTATTATCCTTTTAATCTATAAGCTCTCTAGCCATGTCTCTCTTTTAGTACTGAAATTGGCAATCTGTCTTTTTTTCTTGTTAAATCTGGATAGAGATTTTTGAATTTTATTGATTATTTCAATAAACCAGATTTTTATTTCAGTGAGAGTTTTCATTGCTTTGCTTTTCTGATATCAAAATTTCATCAGTTTTTGCCGTGTGTGTGTGTAATTTAATAGTTGTCTTTTCTAATAGTTGTCATGCTTGAGTTTATTTGTCTTTTTGAATTTTTTCTTTTTGAATTTTTTTCTTTTTTTTCTTTTTAAATCCTTGCTGAAGTAGTGCTTCAAAAATTCTTACAGTGAAGGCCTGTAACTGTTACACTATTTTGTAGTCTGTGTAAATGTGCATGTCTTTTTGTTCCCATTCCAAAATATACTTTTGTATATAAAATTCCAGATTTGGCTATTGTCTTGCAACATTTTGAATATTTTAACCTACCATTTTCTGCTTCCTGTCACTCTGTTGTTAAGTCTGCTTTAGGTCCTATTGTTGATACATGATAGCCTATCTTTTTTTCTCCATTTGCTTTTATCATTTTTCTCTTTATTCTTACTCTTTATGATATCTGCATGTGACTTTTTATTTTTTAGTTATTGAAGTAAAGTGTTAGTCTACAAACTCATGTGTTCCTCCAATTCTATAAAGTTTTGTCTTTCTATTTTCTTACTCTTCTATTCTTTTTATTTAAAATACACATTTGACAATTTTTAAAATCTATAGATTTTATATCTCTTGATTAAGATCCTAGTTAAACTCCTTTGCACTACTTTCCAATTTCTCTTCTGCTGTATCAAGTCTGCATAGTATTATGTCTTTCTCATCTAAGTGACTCTATTTTTCACTTCCTGTTCTTGTTCAATTTCTGCCCACTTCTTTTTCACATTTTCCTGTTTGTTTTCATAGAAATTATTCTTTTATCTCCTCAATATTCCCACACAAATTTATTCTGTAATTTTTCTTCAGCTATTCTATCAAATAAATTTTATATAAAGAAAACAGCTTCTCAATCTGCTAGATTTTCCTCTCTTTCTTACCATAAGATATATTTGTGCCTTCAACATTTTCATCTTAGATGAATTTGAACGCCTACTCCCCGCTCTATATGTATCCTTCTATCTTATAAAATTCAAAGTTGCCATGTCACCTCATAGCTCTACTGAGACCATAGACGAGCTCCGTGTCTAAGGCGGTTCCACATTCCTTCCCTGTGGCACTTTTGTGGACATGAAAAGCCCTGTTGTTGAGCAGGTAGCTCGGTTCCATTTCTGCTCTTCGTGCTTCCTGCCCCTCTTGTCCTATGAACCTGAGATTCAGGCAGCTTCTTTCGGCCTTGTCTCACTGCTGGGAGCTGCCCCTTCGGCACTTTCCTCCAGGTGCAGACTAGAGCTTTAATCTCCCAGTTCCTGTGCAGCACTTTTAATCCATTTGCCCCATAGATTACTGCCCACCACTGCTTTGGTTTGGATCACGACCCACAAATCTTGTGGCTTCAGCTCTGCTCACTGCTTTGCATTTAAATTCTATTCAGTCTGTGGTGATGTGTGTTAAGTTTCTGAGCCCAACTCTCTTTTTGGATTTCTCTTTTTATGCTTAATTTATCATCGCTATGACTTTAAAGCTGACAGAGGGTACTAGACAACACTTAATGTCATCTCTATCAGAAGTCTTCTTGTCTTTTTATAAGTAGAGATCTGAAACTCTGAAGGGGGAACTGTCTTGTCTAAAGCCTTAGAATGAATGGGCTTGTCCCAGAGCCTGAGCGGGGTCCTCAGGTCTCCCACTTCCAGCGCCCAAGACATTTCCACTGTCCCCAGGGGCTCAGAAACTGGGTAAAAGGGCAGGTCTCAGCACAGAGCTGCTTCCTGCTTTCTTGCAAGAATGGACTAGGGGGTGGCGGCTGGGAAGAATCACCTGAAGTGTACTGAGAAGGTAGAGAAGATGTTCAACAGATTCCATCGCCCCCAAATTCTTGTCTGATTAAGCAAGTTGTCACGGTCAGCTTCCGTAGTGTGTGATGCCACATGCAGCGACGACCTTCGCATTCATCACAACAACTGAAGCCCTAGAAACGGTATTTTCCCTCTAGAGGCAATGCAGCTTCCTTATAAAGAAGAGATATAAAGGGAAAGTATTGATTTTCAATTCAAAAGAGGCAAGCATTTAATTGTGTGCTGCACAAGTATAATACAATTACCAGTTGATGAATGTCACTCAGCTAACAAAAGAAAGTGTTCCACGTGGTATGTGTAGGTGTAGGGAAAAAAAGTGAAACTCGGTTGCTGAGAACTGTCACCTGACTGAATGCCCATTCCTTATAATAGTGCAGAGCTGTGTGATTAAGGGTTGTCAATGAAACTATTTTTTAACTCAAATGTCTGTAAAGAGGGGTGCCTGGGTGGCTCAGTTGGTTAAGCCACTGCCTTCAGCTCAGATCATGATCCTGGAGTTCCCGGATCGAGTCCCGCATCAGGCTCTCAGCTCTCAGCTCCCAGTTCCACGGGGAGTCTGCTTCGCCCTCTGACCTTCTCCCCTCTCATGCTCTCTCTCACTCACTCTCTCTCTCTCTCTCAAATAAATAAATAAAATATAAAGGAAAAAAGTCTGTAAAGGGAAAGTTATCAAGCAAATTCCCAACTGAAATCAAGATTTTCAAATTCAGATTAAAAGGTAGACATTTTTCCTTCTTTTCAGTACTTTAAAAATTAGCTAGAAAATACTTCTTGTCTCTCTAATCCTAATAAATGCACTGGAAGTTGAAAACGACTTGAGATTCCCCTCACATTCCGCCTGGGCTGCTGCGATGCCCTGAGACCTCTTATTCCTGCAGCTACGTGCCTGTTGCATGTATGTCCAGGAGGCTACTTTCTCCCTAATTTCTATAACTCAAAGTTCCAGATGGAACCCGACAGACTCCGAAAGCTACTTTTCCTTGCAAAACGTGTTTTGGGGGATGATTCAAGTTCCGCGCCCTGCACCATTCGGGATCTCTCACCACCCAGCAGGGGTATGAGTGGGTATTCAGCCGACCCAATGCCGGAAGGAAGGGAGCTGCAGATAAAGGGCAGCCACAAATCTCAGAAGATTGTCATTACTGAGCACAGCTCCAGGAAGGGGGTATTTCCCTTGCTATGTCCTAAGATTAACATGTGTAGCAATTGACCGATATGAATTGGCCAAGTGAGCGGTGATTAAGGGATCAAGGCAGTGTTTGTCTAATGCTTTGAAGATAAAGGTGAAGACAATAGGGCAAATTCCTATTCTTGTGAGCGATCTAATAATTACTGTAATAATTATACTCATCCAGTCATAGACCAACAATAGATATATTTGAGAACATTGCATTTCATAAAGTATTATGTATCCCTCGGTGGCAGTTGGGCTCATTGTAATAGTGCAGATCAAATAACTGTGAGCCGCAAAGCCCCTCTGCTCACTCACCAGGGCTCATGTTGAGCTCCCTCTCTCACACCTTGCAATCAAATGACATACAATAGCAAATGTACTCCAGGAGGCTGGAGGGAGGCCAGGGAGGCGAGAGGGCAGCCCCACTCACAGGTTCCCGGGCCCTGCTGTTGTCAGACGGTAAGTGAGTATCTCCAATGAACCAGCTAATATCTTTGTGTTGAACTGACAGGCTGTTTTGACATTAGCAGACACAGCCAAACAAAGGATGAAAACCAACTGGTAGCCACGTTTCTCAGTTCCTGGTTGTAGGCACAAAGCAGTCAAACACACCTGCCAGAAAGCCTGAAATGTGGGCTTTCATCCCGGCATTGTTCAAGGTCCGCACCAACCCTCCCCTTGTTGATGAAGTCTTTCCAGCTAAAGTAAGCGTGGGATGAGTCCCAGCCCTGGCACCCTGTCTGAATCACAGAGGGAGACTCCTGATTTGCCCCAGCTCTCATAAACAGGTGCTTAACCTGTTTTACCCCAGATGACAATGGGTCACCACAGTCAGCAAGGTACAAAAGAGTGATGGGGGGGACTCTTAGGCATGGAATGTGCTAGAACTTAGAGATCAGGCCTGCAGGTGGGAAAAGAGGATCAAATATCAGGACATTTAATGTTCTGCGTTCAACCTAGTTTCCACATCCCAGAGCTTGAAAACCTTGACACTTACAGGTTAAATAGAGTTTTGGGGCAGACAAGGTGGTACTACCTTACATGACAGGAAGTAAATTTTGAAGACTTGATGATGTAGCAATGGGTCCAAAAGAGATTTGAATCAATTCAGAGATAAAAGATCTATCATGCATTAGAAAAGAAGCTGTTCAGGAATTTTATTCAGGAATCTACCCTTAATCAAGTTCTCCACTAATGGACCTCTTAATATCTTAATGGGAGAAAGACTCCAGGGCTGGAGGGATGGTGGTCCTGGTGGCATGGGTCTTTTCTCTGATGTGGGAAGACAATTCAGGCTTGGCCCATATCAGCTCTGTCTGGGACACAGGATCCTACCCTTCCTCTCTGCCTCCAACTTTTCTGGGGCACTCCTACTGGAACACAAGTATGAGTCTTGCTTCAAGAACCTCTCCATCTACTGTAGGTCATCATTAAACAGTCAAAAAAAATGATCAGTGAACTTTAAAACTTAAGTGACTAACAGGGTCTTAAAGATACAAGGAAAGAGGTGATAATTTTTCCAAAGCACTAGAGTTTTAGTCAGACCTGGAAAAAGATCTTATCTGTGTCACCTAGAGCAAGTCATATAGGACATCCTTAGGAGTTAAAAAAAAATACAATACCATTTCTCTTAGCTTATAGAGTTAACATGAAGGTAGAATGAGATGATCTTTTGATTTACAAGTTTTGCTTTTGTTGTATTATTTGAAAATGTCTTTCTATGCATGGATAATGAAGATAGTCTTTTACTTTGTTAGCAGTTTAAAGTTTTTGCTTTTTCATATTTGGGTTTCTTTTTTTGGTGTGATTTAAACAGGGTTTATTTTTGTCCCTTTATAGACAGCCTATTAAACTAATACCTTTCATAAAAGAGACTGTCTTTCCCTAGTGACTTACAATGTGATTTTTGCAATAATGCAAGTCATCATTAATGTGCAAGTTTGCTTCTGGGTTCTCTTTTGTTCATTTGTTACTTTTCTTTTACGCAAATACATCACTTTTATTATTTCTCTAGCTCTAAAGTTTGTCATGATTTCTGGTAGGAGAAATTCTTCCTCATCCTTCTCTTGACCTGCCTCCTTCTCCTTTCTCCTCCAAAGATGTTTGACTCTTCTTAGATTTTCCTATTCCCCTCTGTGTTTTAGAAGTAATTTGAAAGATTCCATTTCATGAAAATATTATTGGAATTTTGATGTGAACTCATTTGATATGCAGATTAATTTGGGGGGAGAATTGGTAGTTTTACAGGGTTGCATTTTCCAAAAGTAAACATTGTATTTTCATATATTTTAGCCTGGTTGGCTTAAGGTCCTTCATGGAATTTTAAATTATTTCTTTGTAAATATTTCACACATTTTCTTTGTCAGACTGATTTCCAGGATCTTCAATAATCATATTTTCATTCGTTCCTGCCAGCTGATGGAAAAAATATTGACTTATATTTGCTGATCTTGTGTTCAACATACTTCCTTGTATAAATCAATATCTCAGCTAGGAACAGATGGAACACTCAGAGAGGTTAATTTGAGAAGAGTTTAGTGAAGGGCCTATTTACAGAGATGTAGGCAAGGTATATAAAATCACCAAGGATAATACAGCAGCCTGGGGCTAGTAATAATAAGGCTCACTCATCAGCCCTCTACCTGAAGGGTTAGAGGGGGAAGAATGCCTGGAACAGGACACAGTGAGGTCCCCAGAAGAGGTCTGCTTGAAAAGTTACGACGTTTGTGGAGGGGATCAACTGGCCAGCAGCAGCTACACAGAGTTGGGGAAATAGTAGCTGGGCTTTACTTTCCTCTGATAGATCTCCTGCCTTGCCTCCGCTCTCCCTCTTACTACTGGCCAGATCTGTCTGAAGCTGGTAGAAGTTAGTGCCTCAGAGTACAAAGAGAGTAGGGAAGGGAGGGGATGGTTGTGAAAGTACAAGTGGAAGAAAACCCACATGTTGTTGATTTCGGTTACTTTTAATAGTCTGTCTGTCAGTCCTCTTGTATTTTCCAGATAGACATCTGTGACATCATCAGGTATTTTTTTCTATTGATCCTTAAACATTTGTTTTTCTTGTCTCATTTCACTGTCTAGATCCCCCAGTGTAATGTGAACTAAGGATTGCAACAGTGAGTTGATTTATCTTTTTCCTGATTGGAATGAGATTACTTCTAAAATTTTATCAGTAAGTAGACCGGGTGCTTTAGTATGAATTTTTTTTTCTTTTTTTTTTTGTTTACATATTTTTTTTAGCAAGTTAAGTTGGCTACTTTCTGATCCTAGTAAGTGTTTCCTGTTATTGCTTAAAAAAAATCATGAAGAGGAGGCACGTGGGTGGCTCAGTTGGTTAAGCGACTGCCTTCGGCTCAGGTCATGATCCCGGAGACCTGAGATCTAGCCCCACATGGGGCTCCCCCGCTCTTTGGGAAGCCTGCTTCTCCCTCTCTCACTCCCCCTGCTTGTGTTCCCTCTCTAGCTGTGTTTCTCTCTGTCAAATAAATAAATAAAATCTTTAAAAAAAATCATGAAGAGATTGTTATATTTTAACAGATACATTTTCATACACCTATTAAACGTATTTCTCACTGTGTTAATGTGGTAAATTCCATTATTGTGTTTTTGTGGGTGTGTATGTGAAAAAACACTCTTGCATGTCTGGCATAAATTCTACCTGTTTATGATGCATTTAACAATATATATACTATTTTTGATATGTTAATATTTTGTTTAGGAGGGTTACATCTATATTCATAAGTGAGATTGCCTATACCTTTCTTAATCATCCTGTTTTCAAATTAAGTTTATACTAGCCAAATGAAATAAGATACATATGCTTTCTTTTTTTTATTCTTATAAATTTTGAGTAAAATAGGACAGCTGTTTTTTGAAGGTTTAAGAAGACTTTATGATATGGTATCTTGGTTTGAAGGGTTGTATGTTTTTGACTGTATGCCATTTGTTTAATAGTTATACATGAATTTGGGATTTAATGTATTTTTACATGATTAACATTTTACTATATTTTCAAATGATTAATACAAAATTACACTGAATATATTTTTATGTCATTTAAATTTTATGTACAGTTATGACATAATTTACTTTCATCATATTATTTGTATATATCTGCTTGCTTTCTTTTATTCTTTCTTTCTCTGATTAACCTTACCAGAAGTTCTTTCATTCATTCCCTCTGTTCTTCTTTATACTTTTCCTGCTTTCTGCTATTTCAGTTATCTTTCAATTATCAATCATCTCAACAATTTTCTTTGTTTTACTTTATAGATTTTCCTCTTACCTCTACTTTTTCCTAATACACAAATATATAAGACTTCACATTTTCCTCTGAGAACTTTTGAGATGCCAGATGTGCAAAAGAAATAATTATATACTCATGACTACAATAACAACTATCATGGCATGTATGTGTAGGTATATGTTGCTTTCATTGTAATTCAGTTCTAAATATTCAAATTTCTGTTACTATATTTTTCAGCAATATTGTGTTTTCAGTTTTCCAGGGTGTTTTCTTTTCTCTTTTTCCTCCTTTCTTGCTTTTATTAGCTAGATTATTTTCTTTTTTCTATTTCTTCCTCTAGACAGTTGGAAATTATACATTCTATTGCTAGTATTTTGGTGCTACTCTAATATTTCTTACCATTCATACTTCAGTTAACAGAGTCCATGGTTAATCAATAGCCTTATCGTCCTTCTGAACGTCTTTCTTGTGGGCATTTCAAAATTTAATCTACTTTGCATTTAAACTCTCCCAAACACATTATTTTTATTCTTGGTATTTTTAACAGTTAATGTTAATTTAGATTTAGCAAAATGACTTTTTTTCTGCTCCACTGATTTTATGCCCACTATTTCCAATATGTCATATCTTTAGTAAATTGATATATCAATATTACAAGGTTCATTTCAGGAAGAGTGTGTACCCCTCACAGTTATCCTTGATATTCTTTTAAAAACCACTTCTGTTCCACAGACTGCGGCATGGTGAGTTCACTTCCAAGACAATGTGGATTTGTCTTATATCGGCTCGATCAATGTTGACATTGATCAAAAATCCTCACTAACTAGGAAAAAAGTCTGTCAGAATTATATTCTGTTTAGGAAAGGAATGTCATTTTGTGACCATTCAAGCCCCTAGTCCTCCTCCTTTTTGTCAGGGTGTGGCATGACATGTCTGCGAGCAGAAGCCACTAGATGTAATGGAACGAAGAAGAATGATGTCTAAGCCAAATGTGCTTTGCGTAAATACGGTGCTTCTGACTTGTTTGAAGCCCTTTTCCCTGTTGACTCTCGCTGCCGACATGATGGTCCTTCAGTTTTCAGGATCAGCTCTGATGTGTGGATAAGCTGGTGATATACTTGAGGATTTTAGTATTCTTCACAATATAAACCAAATACATCAACGTGTGTGTGTGTGTGTGTGTGTGTGTGTGTGTGTTAGAAATCTGTATCTTCCTCACATATCAGGCCATTCTTTAGTTAGACTGTGCTTCAGATATGTCGTGCTCCTAATCTGAGGAAAAGAGAAACATTTTGAGGTTTGATTTTTACAGCAATGGATTTTCTGATACCCCAATATCTGAATAATTTGGAAGTTATTGTGGCTTTATAATTCAATGCATCTTCAAATCTAAATGCATATGGTAAAGGATAGAACTCTGTGTTTAATGCTGGCAATATAGGCAGAAGCTAACATGAAAAGCACTTTGTTTATTGTAGGCAAAATATCTGGCTTAAACTTTCAACTTTTCATTCAAATTGCCATTTGTTTCTAATTGGCAAAATCATGTAATAAATACTCTGCTCTTTAAAAAAATGAACCATTGATAGTGCATTTAATACAGATTATGTGATAAACTTTTAGCTCCTTTAAATAACCCTGACTCATCTCTGCTCCTGCTTTCTTCATCCCTTTGTGTCTGCTGTTAGAGTAACATGCATCCTCCTTTTTTTATGATTTTATTTATTTAGGAGAGAGAATGAGAGAAAGCATGAGCAGGGGGGAGGGGAGAGGGAGAAGCAGACCCCCTGTGGAGCAGGGGAGCCCGATGTGGGGCTCGATCCCAGAATCCTGACAGCATGACCTGAGCCGAAGGCAGACACTTAACAGACTGAGTGAAGGAGCCCTTGCATCTTCTTTTATACCATGAACTCCCTGGACACATGGACGATTTTATTCATTTTTGTGTTTCTCCCAGAATGTTACACGCGGTTTTACAAGCAATTGGGGGGGATGCCATTAGTGCTGACTAAATGAATGGATGAGTGGACACTGTTGTCCCTTGTAGCCCTGGTGCTTTGGCTCAGGATCTAGGGATGATGGACGGTGTGTTTATGGGACGATGCCTGCACGTCAAAGCCAGCATCCCAGGTGGCCCGCTGCAGATGCCCGAGGAAACCTTCCTTCTTCCTCTCTCTGTTCTTGCTAGGATGAGTGAAACAACAGACAGGCTGGTAGCAAATTTGCATGTTGAGTTATTTATAAACACATCACATATACAAACTCTCATGATTTCTATGTCTGGACACTGCACGCCTCCCTCCCCACCTAATTATATTGCATAAATCTCTGAGCGAAAGAAATGGAATGAATCATCACAATTTCTCTAAGTATTTATTCACCCTGTATTTTATATCAGCCACACTCTTTTCCTTGGCCACGTGTCTCCATTTCTGTGCATTTACTGTCTGCACACACTCCTTCTTAATACTTAAACAAAAGCTTAGCTAGCCATACGTAGCCGCAGTATTAATGGGAGAAAAGGAGGAGCCATTTACAACTGGCCCTTGTCCAGGACACAGTCACAGTCATGCCAGTGACAAGAGGAAATGCAGTCTTCTCCGCTTTAAACTCTGGGTGTGTAACAAACAGGGAAGTGAGGAGCGGGGCACTGCCCGGGCAGAGAACCAGATAAGGTGGCAGGACCATTCCCAGTCTTGCCTCTGCCATACACCTCGTAAACTTGGGGTAGAATTTCCCAGCCAGCAACTGGAGAAGCAGTGGGTTTTGCAGCAAATTGAGACAGACTGACAGCTCCCGGTAAACAGAACATAGGTCACCTCTGTAACCTGGCTGGGAAGTCGCTGTATGCCTCCCCATATCTTGTTTCATGCACTGATCTTGTGCTAATGTGTCAGAAGTTGACCCACAGAAAATAATAATGATAAAATTAATTGATAGGTCACATACATTGAATGCATACCAGGTGCCAGCAACTGTACCCAGTACTTCATAAAGATTTTATTTACTTATTTGTCAGAGAGAGAGACAGAGCGAGCACAAGCAGGGGGAGTGGCAGGCAGAGGGAGAAGCAGGCTCCCCGCTGAGCAGGAAGCCCAATGTGGAACTTGATCCCAGGACCCTGGGATCATGACCTGAGCTGAAAGCAGAGGCTTCACCAACTGAACCACCCAGGCGCCCCTGCCCCGTGCTTTATACATATGAATCTCATTTAATCTTCTGTAAAAGTCCATTGTATTTACTTAGATTTCACAGATAATAAAGCCAAAACTCAGAGGGGTTAAGTAATTTTCCTACTATCTCTCCAGCTAGTAATGGGCAGTGCTGGGGCTATGAGTCAAGCTTAGTTGTTTCTGATGCCAGTGCCTATCCGTCCCTGTCTTGCCGGTGCCTTCCCACTCCTCCAGAACCCTACGACACCCTCCACGGATGGCCAGCATACCGCATACAGCAAAGTAACGTGCTTCCTCGCAGACATGTCTCACCCTGCTGGGCTCTGACCTCCTTGGAGACAGGACTCTGCTCATTTCTGTCTCCTCACCGCCTAGCATGGTGTCTGCTGTAAGGAAGAAGCACAGGAGATGTGTGATGCACAAACTGTTAAGTAAACGAAGCAAACATTTGGAAAGGGGCTGTTCTGTCGAAGCCCCCCGATTACTGCTTTAGTGGTAATTTCTACCCCAGTAGGGAAAATCATGCCACATAATAGGATTTAAATTTATTTTTATTGTTTTTAATTTTATTATTTTTTTGAGTTTTAATTTATTTTATTTTTTCAGTGTTCCAAGATTCATTGTCCATGCCCCACACCCAGTGCTCCATGCAATAGGTGCCCTCAGCACCCACCACCAGGCTCTCCCATCCCCCACCCCCTCCCTCCAAGTCCCTCAGTTTGTTTCTGTGTCCAAAGTCTCTCGTGTTTTGTTTCTCTCCCTGGATTACTCTACTTCCCATTTACTTTCCTTCTCCTACTGTCCTCTACATTACCCGTTATGCATCGCAAGTAAGTGAAATGATGTGATGCTTGACTTTCTCTACTTGGCTTATTTCACTCAGCATAATCTCTTCCAAACCAGTCCATGTTGCTACAAAAGTTGGATATTCATCCTTTCTGATGGAGGCGTAGTATTCCATTGTATATATGGACCATATCTTCTTTATCCATTCATCTGTTTGGCTATTGTGGCCATTGTTGCAATGAACATTGGGGTACATATGGCCCTTATTTTCACTACATCTGTATCTTTG